>VDFB02286166.1:0-63400 GCA_007258455.2 Sequoia sempervirens | reverse complement strand
TTTTAGAAACTAGATTTATTTTTCCACAAATTCTATTTTTACATATTTTTGAAATAATATAGATAACTTATTCAATTTTTTACGTCAAGTTGTCTAACTCTGATTTTTTTGAATTTTCATTGCCACTTAAGGGCTTATTTTTTCCATGATGATCCTGCACATACTCATTTCAAGGGTCCACACCAAAATATGAAGTCTGCATACTATGGTACATACACCATGGATGATCCCACAATAGTGTGTTCCACTTTTTGGCCAAAGTGGGACATTGAAATCACATTTTTTTAACTAATTGTTCACCTTCTATCATCTATAGCAACTAAACCATTAAGAATTTGAAGATGATGTAAATAGTAATTTTTGATATTTTTGGTGTAGATTCTAAATTTTTTTTTAGTGATTTGTATTTTTTTTTATGGAAGCTTTAATAACTCATCTTTTACAATTAATAGTATTTTTAAAAAGTGATGTTTATTCCACCACATAATTTTTTAAATAAAAAGGATGAATTTATAAATTCTTAAACATGAATTGGTAACACCAATATCTAGGGCACAAGTATTTTTTCATATTTTTTTGTTGCATATTTTATTTTATTATCAAATTTTAAATTGGGATTAATTATAATTTAGACATAGGTTTATTCCATATTGCATAACTTATTTTGTATATATCCAAATTAACTTTTTTTTTGTTAAATCAAGGACATCAATACCTAGTGTGCACACGGTATTTAGAATTTATTTCTCTATTTTATTATTTTTCATTTATGATTAGTGAAAAATATATGTTCACTAGAAAATAGAAAATAAATATAATAACTAAATTAAATATATTAAGCATTCTGTTGTAGGCAAGAGGTTACGAGGTCTAGTCTCCCCACCATCCTTGTGGTACCAGAGGGTGTATCGTGCCAATGTCACTGGTCACATGAAAAAAGTTTACCAGACGTACTGTAGTTTATAAGGGGACAAATACTCGACCAATTCCTGCATCCTTAAAAAAATTAAATATATTCAAAATTATAATTTTTGAAAAGCTTACTCTGAGGGCTATGCTCCTTTAACAACCCAAATATTGAAATATATATTTTTTCAAAAAAACTGAGCACCAAAGAAGAAAATCCCATCTCAAGGCCTTCATTTGAAAGACCTTCAAATGAAGGTATCCAAATACCTTTGAATGAAGGCCCCATTCATTTATAAAAAAATATTAGAATATAAAAATTATATATGACCTTTGAATGAAGGTGTGTGTCTACTTTTTCTCTTCAACCACACAAATTTCTAATGTTCCACAAGTTAGATAGTATTCTGGGCCTACCCCCATTCTATGTATATTTTGTGAGAATGTCTTTGTTCTTAATCTCTCACAATACTTGGGTGTGCGTCTAATGTTTAATGTGGAACTCCTCAACATACTTTCCTCCTCTTCCTTAGCAAACATCAACTCAACAACCTTTATATTTAGATTCTAAGCATGCACATGTATTGTTGTGCAAGATGATATCATTCAAACTACCACAAACTCTCCAAAGGTGTTCCTAAACATTCACATATCTTTGCACATTTTTAAGACAATAGAGATCGAGGCAAAATAAATTCCAATAGTCCCTAGTTTGCTAATTGAGATATACAAGTTTCAATTGAGATATGAGTATAAGAACATGTACGCTTACAAAGATCAATTCTACACTTGCATAATTGATCTATTAAAAAATCATTTTACAGAATCTAAAATCTTCATTTCAATCAATTTTAAAATTTTAAAATATTGACAAATCAAAATTTTACATCTTTCACTTCTCTATTATTAAATTTCAAACTAAATTATTAAGGGTTTATTAATCAAATAACCTAAATAATTTATTGTAGAGGAATCTTGCTCTTTTCAAACTTTAAACTCAAGATCTGTCGGTGCTTACTAGTCCTTAAAAACAAGAAAAGTATATGCAGAAATGAGATCCCAATTATTTTGTTAATAAAAAGTAGGATCCGTACCATAGGGACCCACAACATGACATATTTTGAATACTTTGCAGACCACATCATTAATACGCCACCAATAATAGTAGTCCTAGTAGTACTCAAAGATCTCCATGTAATTTGTGAGATCATTTTTCAATTAACGAAAGAAGATATATCATAATTTTATTCACACATGAGATTTGAAGGGCCTATCGAAACGCCTCAAACATCCACTAGGTTTAATGGGCCTTAAAACAATAAAATGGAAAATATTCATTTTGTAGAGCCCTTAAACATTCTCAAGGTTTAAAGGGAAACAAATATAAAAAACTGATGGAATATAGCATATGTAAGATTATAACATTTGGTTTTTGGATTCAATTGTGTATGTTTTTTTGTCGACGTTTCGGATCACACTCAATAATTTCATCCTCTTTCCGATGATGGATCACTGAGTGTGATCTGAAACGTCGAAAAAAACATATACAGTTAAATCCAAAAACTAAAATTGTACTTCATGGACTATGGAAAACTCATACCAACATGTCAGGTTTCTTTGGTATTAAGGAGGATCTAAACTGAGTTGCTACTAAGATATCTATTTATATGTAGGCGCTCACTTTTAAGTGAAAGATTTTTGGAACAAAGTTATATTAATAGTATGAGAAGTTTAAAGTTGAGTTATATAGTTGGTAGTTTAATGGTAGATTTTTTGTTTGTAAATGGAAAGAATCGGGGTTTGGAATTTAGACAATTTGTGTAAATTAATATAGTATCAAATTTAAATTAGAAGTCTTAATTATAAAAAGGTAATTTATTGAGGAAAATTTGTAGAAAGATGAGTCACAAATGAACCCTAACAAAGAACTTATGAAAAAAAATTATCATAAAGGTGTCAATTGGTTAGTGATAACCACCTACTATGGAAAATGACAATTCTAATGATGTTAGGACTATTCATCATTGATCTACCAACCTCTTTAGTTCTATACAAATAGAAATTTTTAAGTTTGAGTTCTAACTAATCCAAAATCTATCAAAATGCTTGGTCACAAAGAGGTCAATAGGTTAGTGATAAACCACCTACCATGGAAAATGACAATTCTTATGATGTTAGGACTATTGACCATTGAACTACCAACCTCTTTAGGTGTATGTAAATGGAAATTTTTAAGTTTGAGTTCTAAATAATCTAGAAACTATCAAAAAGCTTGAACACAAAGGGGTTAATAGGTTTGTGAAAACCCACCTACCACAAAAAATGGAAATTCTTATATGATATTAGGACTATTTACCATTGAACCACCAACCTCTTTAGGCTATGCAAATGGAAATTCTAAGTTTTAGTTCTATTAATATGCAGCCTATCAAAAAATTTGATCACAAAGGGGTTAATAGTTTAGTCATGGACCGCCTACCATGGAAAATGAAAATTCTTATGATGTTAGGACTATTTACCACTGAATTGGAAGGAAGCAAGGGGAAAATTGTTTACTATAGTAATCAATGAGAGTGCCTGTCATGTGCAAATGATTTTAATCTGTTTAGTTACAAAATTGGATACACAAGTATACCACAACACAAAGTTTACACAAGGAAAACTCTTTTGGGAGAAAAACCCAAACTCCAAAAGCAAGGCCAATTGTATTTTTCATAAAAAATGATTATGATACAATATCTAAGTTATGCTTCTATAGGAGTATCTGCACCAACATGTAATTCTAGAGTAATTTTGGCAACATAACAATACGTGTAGAGTAACCATTCAAAACTTCATCTCCAAACACTAATAGATAGATGCAACATAAAATAGAAACCATCAAATTGTTTTGATAAATCATGTGCAATCCCAAAGGAGGTATGACACCCAAATCCTATCGGAAAAATTCCAATGATTACCTTGGTTTTAGTCTTCTATGTTATTTTTGGCATATTCCTTACACGTCATTTTGTCATTACTTTTCATATTTGACCACCCAAGCTTGGGCACTCTAATTTGGCTCCATTATACATTTGAAGATGCTCTACAACATGTAGTTTAATATTGTCATAATGCTTGTCAAAGTTCTTATGTAACCTCCTGATAAGCATGCTCTTACACAACATAAGAATTTGTTATAAGTAGTTTCCACCTTATAATGTCATAATGGTTCATTTAGATACTTGTACAACCTCATGCACACATTTCAAGATGGCTAAAACATGAAAAAATGTCATCCCAAAGTGACAACCCACTCCTCATATGAGAAAAAAATAATAATACAAATAATTAATAAAAAAGAGACATTGAGAATGCAAGGTTGAGACTTACAATTAAAAAAGGAGGGAGAGGGGGAGGAAACACAAAGATCAAGGGCTAAAATGAATAAGAAACTAAAAACAAAGGAACAAAAAGAAAATTGAAATAAAAACTAAAAACTAAAATGAATTAAAAAGAAACTAAAACCAAGACATAGAAAGAATATTACAATATAATAAGCAATACTAAGGGAAAGAATGGAGTATTGAAAATCGAATGAAAAACTTATACATTTGAACAAATTAATTCGATGGGAAAGAATAAAATAATTGTCCACCCCAACTTTGCACCCTTAAAATTCATACATACTCTTTTAAATGACTATTAATTTTTTTGTATAATTTTCTTAAATGAATTTACTACTTAAACTAAAAAGTTAAAAGTTGCATTATTAAATATGATACCACATCAACGTGGTTGTAATAATAGTTTAAAATAAAATATAAGCTAATCTAATAATTACATGTTATTGTATCTTTTTAATAAATCTTTATACTATTAAATAATTGATTTTTTATTGAAGGTAAAATAGTGGTTTTGAAAGAGCCTCTACCCTTTTAATAGTGAATAGCTTAAAAACAACAATACAACATGAAAATGAAAGTCAAGTTACAACAAGATTTTTTATTGAAGGTAAAATAGCAGTTTTGGAAGGACCACCACCCTTTTAATAGTCAAGAGCTTAAAAACAACAATACAACATAAAAACGAAAGTCAAGTTACAACAAAAAACAAACAATCCAAACAACAAAAACAAAACAAAACAATAATGACTAAAACCTAAATAAACCAAAACATTTTGTAATTTATTATTTTTCATATAACTTATTCTAAAATAATCATCGCATAAAATTATTAATTATATAAATAAACATAATATTAAGATTATAATTAATAAGATGTCTCGGTATGGACATAGTGTGCTGATTTAAAAGTAGTGCTGTTGTTCTTGTCACCAAGATTCAAACCTCACGTTGAGATTATGATATTGCTATCAAGATTCAACCGCATAGTATTATGAGTCAAACTCATTGATCCATGTTTCATGAGTAGTGGTTCACAAGAACCCATCTCTTATGATAGTGAATGGTCCACTTAGCACGCATTGCATCTAGGTGATGCTCACAGAGGTGAAACATTGGGTCTTCCTGGGAGGTCACGCATCCTAGTACTACTCCAGCTCAAGTGGGCTTAACCACGAAGGTTCCCCCAAGGTTAAACCCACTTAGCTTGCAACCTCATTTATTGTTGAATGTTTAAATTGAAAATAAGATCCTCATTCATTATCTCATGATGAATAAAAAACGTTTATACCTCTTTAAAAAAATTACAATTAATATCCCAATATACACATGACTCATTCCCTCAATCATCTCAAAGAAAATGCACTGTTAAATAAAATGAAATTATGAATGACAGTTACATTAACGTACCTACCACTGAATTCTCCTTTGGAAAAGCCTGTTCTTGGAGGGAAATTAGTCATCATGGAAAATTATTCTGTGTACAAAACACAAGACTTTAGACATTAACCAAAGAGATTCTTGAGCTTTTGTGGTGTGACCGGATGAAAACAACCCATAAAATGGGTACACAGGTACTTGCTTCAAAAATATCTTGATAGATGATAGGATTGAATAAGACTGTTTTTGTTTTGTTTTTAATGCAATCATTTTAACTTTTAATAACAAAAGAATTTACCATCCAGTTTGGCCAAGACACCAAGAAAAGGAGAAACAGAAATTTTCATTTGGCCCTAAGACAGGAGCCCAACAACTACAGCAGAATTGGTCTCCTTGACTGTACCATCTGTCATAGTACTGTGTACAACCTGTGAATAATGCATTCTCTTTGCAATTAATTATGAATGCTGAACTTTTTAGGGATCTATAGGTCATGCCATGTCTCACCAAGTACCTAGCCTGTAGCCCTTGGTTTGTGCCTCTAGTCCATGGAGGGAAACAACACAGCTGTTTGCAATTATTCTTGCATTAGAATTAACTAAATATACACAATTAATTTGAAAGTTAAATCACAGTCATCGAGTTGTCTTTTTATGACATATAAAGAATGTGTGTCGACTGTTTTGTTGTATGTTGGATGATCTTATCTGTCATTTGTTCTATCTCTTTTTTATTCAAATTATGTGACTAAAAGATTTGTCCATACACGTCGTAAACTGATAGTTACTGAAGAAAGGAAGGATGATATTAATATCAGAATTCAACTATGTAGTTTTTTAGTCGGATTCATTGACCTATATATTATGAGTAGTGGTTAAAAATGATCCATCTTTCATGATGAATAGTCCACTTAGCACTCATTCCAACTAAGTGATGCAATGACATTCTAACAAAAATACCTACTATTAATTGAAAGGATAGATTTCATTCAAATGAAATTATTGAAAAGAAGAAATGAATCAAAATGAATATTTACAAAATTAGATTCAGAGGAGCTTTCTCGTAGAATCTGAATTTCTAATCATAAGAGAACAATACAGTGGTGCAAATTCAAGATCAATTATTGATAAAAATGACAATCCAAATTGAAAATAGAGAAAAGTATATATAGAGAAAAGTATATACAGAGAGAACTGAGAAACCATGAAGGCAGGTGGGCTGTGTACTCTGTTTAACTATCAAATGATTTGATTTTTTTAACTAACAGGGTTTGGATCTGAAAATTTTGAATAATCTTTTATTTATAAAAATTGAAAATATAATCATGTGACCATTGAACAGTTCGATTGTTAAGAAAAACCAAACGACTCCAGAACAAGTTTGGAGACAGGTCACATTGACAGAAGTTTCACAGGGAGCAAATTCATTCGGAAGGTAGGTATGTGAGTAATGAGCTGAAGAACGACAGTATGAAAGATGTTAAGCATAGAAATCATTTGGAGGCGATTGAACTTCAATTTTTGTAGCTGTATGATGGAGATATTTGTTGCTCCAGGCAATTTTTAAAGTCTATTTGTTGCTCCAGGCAATTTCAAGGACTTTCCAAATTTAGACTTTAAAAATTGCCTTTTCAAATTTAGACTTTAATGGTCCTTTCGATTTGAGGAGGTTGTCATGTGTTTTGGTAACTGTTGTAGCTATGATCTTGGCTGGAAAGTATTTGTGTTTGTTAATCAGTTTTGCCTTTGGGCTGATATATAATTCTTCCTTTCTTTTTACTGTGCAGTTCTTTGTTGAACTGCTGTTATTTATTCCTTTGTAAATTTCTTTTCAGCTTTGATTAATTAAAAAAAACAGTTGTTAAAAGCTTTTTTCATTCCTAACAAAATTCATAGAGAAAGTATTTGACAAAACAAGACATGCATATGTTTTTCTTAGTAAACTGTGGTCTAGGGGATTGCACCTATTTTTCTTAAAATATAATATAAAAGGTTTTATTTTTCGATTTTTTTTGCGAGTGCAGTAAGATTTTAAAATTTTAATGAGTTTATCAATAAATTGTTTCAACTACATTATTATAATGAAGTAAAGGTGTGCGGAGCGACACACCCTCCCGTACCACGGGGACGAGGGAAGACTAGACCTCATGATTTCGTGCCTACAACAAGATGCTTTAGCTAATCGAGCTAGGCCCCATGCCCCAACATTTCCTGTGTTAATCTTGATAGGAATTATACACAAATTCCAATTCAATTATAATAAAGATTTGAAGAAACACATATGAAAACAATAAAACATAACATTGAGATTTACATGGGGGCAACCCTTTCGAGAGAAAAACCCCACTCCAAAATCTACACAATGTATTATAATCAAACCTTGAAATAGATTACAACACTCTTGCAATGCAAGTTCTTATAGGTGTCTTCACCTCAACTAAATCTTGGAGGAATTTCAACAACATTCCAATAGGTTAATAGACTTGCAAACTAAACTCTCTCAAAAAATGACTATCTAAAAGCATCAATATATATAAAATTACATTTCATGTGAGAACCTTCTAGAAATGAGGTTCTATTTTAGAAACAACCAATAAAAAGGTAATGATGTCCACTCATCATAAATATCATAATTATCTTGAACATCAATTTGTCTCTATCTACTTCTCAAAATAGTCATTTTACACTTGTCAAAATATATCTATTCTTGGCTCTTATTGGTTCTATCATGCGAGGTAGAGACATCAATTTTTCTAACATTCTCTTGGGACTTGTTGAACATTTTGCGAGAGCTTATAGAAACAAGTAACTACTTGCTAGAGGTCAAAGGGTACATTAATTTGGAACACCATCAAAACTTATTTGCACTCACAAGCTTTGTTAATGCATTTACAACATTCACCAAAGTTTCTATCTTCTCTAGCTTCACCTTACCATCCTTAACCATATTTCTCACGAAGTGATACTATACATCAATATGCTTGGTATTAGCATGAAATGTTAGGTTCTTCACTAGGAAAATTGTACTCTAACTATTATAATATTCTATCACCATGCCTTGTTTGAGTCATATAGTCTAAACAAAATATTTTAAACCAAATGGGTTCCTTGTAGGCATTAGTAGTTGTCATATACTATGCCTCTATAGTGGACAAAGTGACCTTAGCTTTTCGCCTACTCATCCAACTAATTTCACCAACAAATAAAGTAAACATGTGTTCTCAAGTGTATTTTCTACTATCAACATCACCAATCCAATTTGAATCCACGTAACCTCTAATTTTGGGGATTAAGGTGTCTCGGCCTTAAAGTCCTAGCATTTTATTATTATTATGTGATGCATTTATTTATTTTATAATGTTTATTTTACTACCAAAATTGTTGTCACATTGTGGGACCTGTGGGTGATGTGGCATCCTACATGGCAAGTGACATGTGAAATTTGTAAGCTAAATTAGTGGTGGTAGGCGTTCACTTTGGAGGACCTAGATTTGTGCCTAAATTGGTGGCATTTGTGATAAGTTACTATGTAACTAGCTACAACAACTTGCTATCCTAGGTTATGACAAATTATGATGGTGGAAGAGTCATGAACGACATATTGCCAGTTAACTATGATAGATGGAACCCATGTGATGAGGGTGCCTACACATGCAAGGAATTTGCATGCATGCAAGCTCATTGCATTTGTACCAGTGGCTAATTTTGTGGGACAGGTGTTGAATTTAGAAAAAGGCCAAAAATCATGGGTTCTGACTATGACAACATGGCATAATGAACTCATGTTCACACTTGGGTGTGGGATTTTCTTATGGAAATTTTTTGGTGCCTCGTTTTATGTTGAGGCATTATAAATACTTTCAGAATTAGTGCATTTTCAGTGTGACGGGTTGAAGAAAGCTTAGATGTCATTATGTTGTTAGAATTACTCCAGATTATTGTCATATTGTGAAGAATCCTGAGCATTGCTCTTGAGATTGTATTGTAACTATTATTGTTGCTGATAATACAAGTTGAGTTGTGTGATTTGGAGTGTGGGTTTTTTCTCAAAAGGTTTTTCTCATGTAAACACTATGTTATGGTTTACCTTATTGTTTATGTTATTTACATTGAAATGTGCATATTTATGAATCTATAATAGTTAAAGGTGCTAAAAGAATTTTTTGTAACTCTCCTACTTAGATTAGTGTAGGAAGCTTCTTCCACTTACTTGACTTTCTTTCAGTTGGTATCAGATCCTGGCTAGCTTTGATTCTATTGTCGGGTTTGAAGGGTTTTTTGAGCTAATCTTTATTTCAGTGGGAGTTTTGTAGAAGGGTGTTTTGTGACCTTTTTGTAGACAAAAGATGGCAAGCACATCCAAAAGAATCAAGATGGAGAAGTTTACCAATAGAAAATTTGAACCTTGGAAGTAAAAAATGGAAGATACACTTGTAGACAAAGATCTGTGGGATGTAATATCTAGAACCAAACCAGGTACAACACCCGAGGATGATTGGGTTCTTATGGATAGGAAAACCAAGGGTCTAATCAGACTTTGTTTGGTTGATTCCATCCTCTTGAATTTCCATGAAGAGAAAAATTGTAAATTCTCTTTGGAAGAAACTTGGAGATGTTTATTAGGCTATATCCCTAGTAAACAAGTTGTTCCTGAGAAATAAATTGTATTCTCTAAAGATGGAAGATGGAGGATCTATAGCAGATCACCTAAATGCATTCAACATGTTGATAGCTCAACTGGGTTTCGTTGGAGATAAGATTAAAGAACAAGATCAATGCATACTCTTGTTGTCTTCATTGCTAGACTTGTGGGGCCACCTGGTAATGGCTATTAGAAGTACAACCACCAATTTCAAGATGGATGAAGTGGTTTCTTCATTCTTATTTGAAGAGATGTGGTGAAAGTCTTCTAAGATGGCTAAGAAGGCCCTTGTTGTTTGTCGTGTACATCAAAGGAGAAAGGAAAGAAGAAGGACAAGAAATCAAAATCAAAATCTCTAGGGATATCTAAGTCTCCTAACAATTCCAAGGTGAAGTGTTGGAATTGCGAAAAACTGGTCATTTTAGAAAAGAGTGAAAGGAAGAGAAGAAGAATAAATGTAAAAAGAATTTATCATATTCTTGCTCTAATAAATCCTCTTAGGATGACACAAATGAATTTCTTGCAGCCTTGGCAACCCATGCATCAAAATGTGTGGTTGATAGACTCAGGTGCTTCCTTCCACATGACCTCTCATAGAGGATGGTTCTCAAAGATTGAAGAGTATGATGGTGAGAAGGTGTATTTGGGTGATGAATCTCACCTAAAGATCATTGGTTGTGGAAGATTCAAAATTAGATTCTCTAATGGAAGAGTGAAGGGGATTGATGGTTTATTGCATATCCCAAGTTTGGCACAAAACCTGCATTTTGTGAGTAAACTGAATGATTCGAGAGTGCAAATTGTTTTCTATGGTGAAGGATGCAATATGATGACAGGAGCTATGTTTCTAGCTAAGAGTGTTCAGATTGACACCTTGTACAAGTTGGATGCATGCATGGTTCAATGTAATAGTTCTTCTAATACTCTGAAGAAGAGACCTTTGGATTCTTCATCCTCACTGTTAGATTGTGCAAAGAAGAATTTTATTGCAGCTACATTTGATGGTTGTGTATTTTGGGTACCTAATGGTGTTCATTCCATAGAAATGAATCTTCTTGTGAAGAAGACAATGCTATGGCACCAACGACTTGGCCACATCAATGAGAAGGGTCTTAGATCCCTGAAAAACAAGATCCTTGTTGAAGGCCTTGATGATTGTAATCTCGAGTTTGACATTTGTGACCATTGTGTTTATGGAAAACAACACCATGTTTCTTTTCACTCTAGTTTTCATAAGTCTTCTAAGGTGTTGGACTATGTTTATGCAGATGTGTTTGGTCATGTGAATGTTCCTTCATTGTCAAAATTTGTATATTTTATTTCTTTCAGAGATGATTATAGTAGGACATTTATTTATTTCCTCGAGAGTGAATTTGAAGTCTTTAGTCAATTTAGGAATTTAAAGCCTTGGTTAAAAATCAGACTAGTAGGAAGATTAAGTGTTTGATGACTTACAATGGTAGTGAGTTTTGTTCAATAGAGTTTGACAAGTTATGTAAAGAGCATGGGATTGAGAAACATAAGACAACTCCATACAACCCATAGCAAAATGGAGTTACAGAGCTCAGATGAACATGGCATTGACAAAGAGGGCTAGGATTATGTTGAGTGGTGTTGGCCTTGAGCAAAATTTTTGGGCTAAAGTGGTAGCCACTACATGTTATCTGATCAATAGATTTCCTACATCGATGCTTGTTGAAAAGGCATCCATGGAGGCATGGTCTAGTAAAAATCCTTTGTTGAGACATCTCAAAGTATTTGGTTGTGAAGCTTATGCTCATGTTCTAATTGAGAAGAGGTCTAAATTGGAGAACAAGGTAGTTAAGTGTATTTTCATTGGTTATGGTGTTGGTGTGAAGGGGTACAAGCTTTGGCATCCAGAGGCCCATAAGGCTCTCTATAGTAGAAGTTTAATTTTTAGAGAAATGAAACCTTCCACTATTGAGTTGTAGCTAGAGAAAGAGGAGAAACAGAACCAAGGTATCTTAGATTCCACCTACTCCAATGAAAGGTGAACTATGCACTCCTATTGGACTTGATGATAAGGAGAGCTTGAGAAACTCTGAAAGTTTTGAAGATGAAGAAGAAGAACCTCAAGCTTAGCAATTGAGGAGGTTTATGTGTGTTAAGCGATAACCAAAAAGGTTTGGTTATTCATTACTGGATTCTAGTTATATTTTTTCTTTGATTGCTAATAATGATGAGCCTAGGACTATTAGAGAGGCTATGGGTATGAGTGATGCAAATTCCTGGATAAAAGCCATGGATTAAGAGATGATTGCATTGAAGAAAAATAATACTTGGGATCTGGTACCCTTACCTAATGGACGTAAACCTGTTAGTTGTAAATGGGTGTTCAAGAAGAAGTGTGGTCTTTATGGTAGTTTTGAGAAGCATAATGCATGGTTGCTTGCTAAAGGGGTATTCTTAGGTGGAGGGAATTGACTATGGTTAGATATTCTCGCATGTTGCAAATTTGACATCTATCTAGTTCCTTTTATGACTTGCAACAACGTATGATTTGGAAGTGGAATAGATGGATGTGAAGACAACATTCCATTATGATGACTTGAGGAAGAGATTTACATGTTGTGCAGCCAGATCATTTCATTTCCAAAGGTAAAAAAAAATTGGTTTGCAAACTGAAGAAGTCTTTGTATGGTTTGAAATAGTCTCATAGAATTTGGTACCAAAAGTTTGATATCTATGTGTTGTCATTGGGATAATTTTTGAGATCTAAATATGATCATTGTGTGTATTTTAAATCTGATAATGTTCACATTCTCGTTATTTTTTTATATGTCTAGATGATATGTTGTTTATTAGGAATGGTAAAAGTATGATTTCAGATTTGAAATCTCAGTTGTCAGCACAATTTGAGATGAAAGATCTAGGTTCGACTAGGTATATTCTCAAGATAGAGATCAAAAGAGATAAAGCTAACAAAAAGCTTAGGTTAAGCTAGAGAAATTATGTGAACTTAGTGTTGGAGAGATTCAACATGGAAAATTGTAAGCAATTAGTTGTTCCTATGATGCAAGGGATGAAGCTTTCTATGAATGATTATCCAAAATATCCTATTGAGATGAAGGACATGACCAAAGTATCGTATTAGAGTTTTGTTGGAAGTTTGATGTATGCTATGGTCTATATAAGACAATACATTGCCCAACTAGTGTGAGTCCTTAGTGAATTTATGGATAATCCTAGACTAATACATTGGGATATAGTTAAGAGAGTGTTCAGGTACTTGTAGGGTACTTTTGAGTAAGTCATATGTTTTCATGGTTATCCTACTGCACCTCGGCACTCAGTGAGCATTCATGGATATGTGGATTTGGATTGGGCAGGAGACATTGACAACAAAAAATCTACCAGTGGTTATGTGTTTATGATGTTTGGTGGTGTTATCAGTTGGATGAGTAAGTGACATGCTATAGTTTTTTTGTCTGGCACAATAGAAGCATAGTACATGGCAGTTACTCATGCTTGTAAGGAAGCCATTTGGATTAAGATATTATGTTTTGATATTCATTTAGATGTAGGAAAAATTACTATCTAAATTGCAACTATCAGAGTGCCATTTTTTTAGCAAAGAATCCTTCCTTCTATGCTAGAACAAAGTACATTGATGTTCAATATCATTTTGTTCATGATATGGTAGAAGATGGAAAGGTAAACTTGGAGAAGGTTGACACTTTGGCAAATGTTATAGATGCACTGATGAAACTAGTGAGCACAAAGAAGTTTAGGTGGTGTTATGATTTTATGGCCCTATGCAGATGACTTCATATGACTCTTGACAGGTCTTCAACAAGTGGGAGAATATTGGGATTAAGGTTTCTCAACCTTAGAGTCCTAGCATTTAAATATTATTATGTGATGTATTTATTTATTTTATAATGTTTATTTTCCTACCAAAATTATTGTAACATTGTGGGACTTGTCAGTGATGTGGCATCCTGCATGGCAAGTGACATGTGAAATTTGTAATCTAAATTAGTGGAGGTAGGTTTCCACTTTAGAGGACCTAGATTTGTGCCTAAATTGGTGGAATTTTTCATAAGTTACTATGTAATAGGCTACACAAACTTTCTATGTCATGTTATGATAGGTTATGGCGGTGAAAGAGTCATGAATGACAGATTGATAGTTAACTATATGATAGGTGGGACCCATGTGATGAGGGCGCCTATATATGCAAGGTATTTGCATGCATGCATTCTCATTGCATGTGCATTGGTGGCTAATTCTATGGGATAGGTGTTGGATTTAGAAGAAACCAAAAATCATGGGTTCTAACTATGACAACATGTCATAATGAACTCATGTTCGCACTTGGGCATGGGATTTTCTTATGGAAAGTTTTAGCACCTTGTTTCATGTTGAGGCATTATAATTACTTGTAGACTTAGTGCATTTTCAATGTGACAGGTTGAAGAAAGCTTACATGTCATTATACTACTAGAAATACTCTAGATTCTTGTCATAGTGTGAAGAATCTTGAGAATTTCTCTTGAGATTGTATTGTAACTATTATTGTTTTTGATAATACAAGTTGATTTGTGTGATTTGGAAAGTGGTTATTTTCCTAAAAGGGTTTTTCCATGTAAACACCGTGTTATGGTTTGCATCAAATTGTTTATGTTTAAATTTTGTATGTGCATCAGTTTGAATCTATAACAAGGGTAAACCCACAAAAGTGGTTTACAATTTGAGTAAGCAAAAGTGGCAAAAAATGACCCCATACAAAAAAAATTGGTTTTCGCAGTTCAAATGAACCCTTTGGTTTGAGCGAACCAAAAAAGGGTTCGAATGAACCCTAGTTTGTGCGAACCAGTTAAATGCAAGGTGGACCCCATTCTCACCAAAAAAACAAAGAAAAAAACTTTTTGAGAGGGGTTTTGAATGAACCCTGGTTTGAGCAAACCCCCCCTTGTTTGCTTGAACCCCCTAATTCCCACCTTGTCATCCTCTGGCATAAAAAAAGTCCATAATTTTGTGTTTCAAAGCTCGGGTTGAGGATGAAAATGAAGGAAACTTCACAAACCCAACTGGAATCAAGTAGTCCTCAGAATGAGCTATCCAATGAAGTCCTATAATTTTAATTTATGTTTTGGTTTTATTATGTATTTGTTTTTTTAGTTTTATTAAACATAGGTTTTTCACCGAAAATCAAGCTCTATGTTCTGCACATGTGGAAAAATAGTAGATTATAAAAAAAAAATTAAAAAAATATGAGTGCACCAGATATTGAAGTCCTTGATCCAACAAAAAAAATAAATTCAATACATACAAAAAATATTATGCGTTATACGGTTTTCCTATGTCTGAATTGTAATTGGTTTGACTTTGAAACTTGATTAAAGAAAAAATATTCAATAAAAAACTATCTAACTAAGTGGAAGCACTAGATATCAGAGTTACAAATCTAAATTCGAAAGAATTAGAATTTTATCCTCCATGGAAAAAAAGTTATGCATTATACGATGAGCGTCACTCCTTAAAAATGTTGTTTTCTGAAAAGAACTAGTTTTCGAAGGAGATGGAAAAAGAAGTGCAATCTGATTTCAAAAATTTTGAAAAAAAATATATTTAGAATCTACAGACAAAATTTCATGAAACTCTAGTTTGCATCCTCTTCAAATTCCTCACGGCTTAGTTGCTATAGGTGCCCGAAAGTGAAGATTTAGTTAGAAAAAATTATTTTAGTGTCCAGTTTGGCCAAAAATTGTAAACCAGTATTGTGGGATCACCCACAATTAAAGGTGTTTAATTTATTTTTTTGTAACTCTCCCCTACATAGATTAGTGTAGGAAGTTGTTTCTACTTACCTGGATTTGAGGTCATCCTGATAATTCTAATCTTGATCCTTTTAATTGTAAAATTAAAATCAAGCATGTAGTCAGTTAGCCCCATCTTACATTTGGTCCCAAGATAAATTTTAACAAATATTATAATTTGGTTTAATGTTTGTACATAAAAAGATATCAATTTACATCATTTTGTAGTGACACATGTAGTGATCCATTAGATATCGAAGAACATCACATAGAAACTCTCAATACAAGGGTGTTCAAGAATATTCATTTATATATATCATATTTGATCACCCACTAGTCTTAGCACATCTAAGTCACCTAGCAATCATTCTAGAATTCTTATGCATGTTTGAAGCTTGTTGTCTATTAAGATATTTTTAACAACCACTAGCTTGAAGGAAAAACACTTTGGAAGATTCACTTGAAGTATAAATGTGTAGCCTATAGATATAGATAAGGGGTATCCCCTTCTCCTTAACCCTCCACTATAGGAAGGGCTAGCTATAGTAATGGTAGGCCCCCTACTTATACTTAGTGGATAAGTCCCCAACATGGATGGGGCATGGTAGTTTATTGACTCACGATATTCATTTTTTTAGTGGCATTCTATAAAGGTACAACTCTTACTCAAACCATTCGCTAGATATGGAGAACATTGACTTGGGTGCTTACAGGTGGGTAGGGCACTTGACGCAACCACATTTGTAGTCATTGGACCTAAACTCCACTAGAATGAAGGAATACAAAAACTATCATTATCTAGTAGTCTATTTTTTAAGAGTAAATAGGGTAGAATCAAGAGATCACAGAGATCAAGTTTGCAAATACAAAGTGAGTTTTTAAGCATGAACTAGATCCAAACAGCAAAATCTACCAAACAAAAATACAAAAAAATAAATTGATTTTGATCTACTTGCACAATTATTTGAGATGTCTTTATATTTCAAGTCCCATAAATTTCATTGTCTATGTTAAATGATGATCATTCTTCTATCACAAAACTAGATATTTTCTTTTTATTAATAACATTAAATATACTACTTATCTTACAATACTTAATCTTATCCTAACAACCAACAAAATTACGATTTTATCTATAAACCAATTTATACTTAATTATTAAATTATTTAACTAAATTAAAGTAATCATAAAAGAATTATATATCTTCTTTTTTCAACTTCGTTAATATTAATTAGTCGATATGTGGACTTGCCAATCCACAAATGATCAGTAATCGCACACTTGAAAAAAAAATTCATCTCACTACGTTCCATGCCTCAAAACAATTTATGATTTTAAAATAATATATGATCTAAGATAAATCATTTTTCTATTGAGTGATCCTTGCACCTCCTTCTGATACAGGTGTTAGTTTTTATATCCCTTCATATTAGAATGACTTTTGAATTATGTTTAACGTCAAATTAATCTTTGTTTATTTTTTGTTTTTCCATAAATATTCTATTACAAAATTTAGTCATATTTGGATTATGTTTAACGTCAAATTAATCTTTGTTTATTTTTTGTTTTTCCATAAATATTCTATTACAAAATTTAGTCATATTTGGTTTAATCCCTTCCATTTTGCTTTTGGGTAGAAAGAAGATGGCCGACAATTGGAAAAGAAAATTCCATATTTGATACTAAAAATTCCTCTTTAATCATTACCTTGTTGAATTTGAAAAGTACTTTTCTTTATACTTGCGTTTAATAATAAGATAAATGAAAGTTAAATGATTTATACAAGTTTTGTTGAGAATAAGGTTTAGTACATTTTAAAGGCAAGAGTTTGAGATTATTTTGACAAAATAAATATATTTTAATTTTTAATCGTTGATTATTTTTACAATTTTATTTCATGTTTCTAATATCAATTAGATGTTTTTATCTCATTTTCCTAACCAAATAAAATCAAATTATTTTTACTATTTCTTTTTCATTTTAAATATTTATGATTTAATTTTTATTTACTTTATATTATTTTAGGCATATAATTTTATATTTTTAATTTAGATATATAATTTAATTTATATTAAATAAGATATCAGTTAAATATATGATTTTGAAGTATATATTCTAGTCATTTCACAATAAAATATAATATAGGAGTTAATATATTTTTATATAAAATTGTTTAGTAAATTAAAGAAATGTATATAATTAGTAAATAATTAATTTAGATTGAATGAGTTGGTATGGATGATTGAAATTTATTAAAATTAATTGTAGAATTCAAATAAATTGAATGCAATGTTTAGCTTGAAATTCTATGATGAAGAAGTGTTGTGACAGATGTCAAAAGTTGATTTACGTCAATAATTTAAATTTTAGAATTTCCTAAAGAAGATCTCAAATTTTATTGAATATTTTTTTACTCTAGATCTCCTACATGAATGTGAAACTAATATTTGCAAGTGTAATATGAACTTAAATGTGGACTTAATTTGAAACTTGAAAATTTGATTGGAAAAATGTGTACTATTAGGATTCACTTGCCTTGATTTTTACTATTTGAATGTGTAAGGATGAGTGATGTTTAAAAACAACTTCGAGAAATTTGTAAGATTGCAAGGATTAATTCCTCCTAAATCAAAGTCCTAACTAACTAGCTTTATAAATGTGAGTGAAAGATAAAAGATAATAAGCAAGCATTTAATGGACCTAGGATGATGTCAAAAGAAAATAAATGTAGAGTAGATTCTCCTTTAATCTCTTAGGATAGATGTTCTTCTCACATTCCAATATGCCTAAATGATATTCCCTTGATGATTTCAAATGAGTGTTATTAAAGACAACTAATCACACAAATCAATAAGTATGCATTAGGTCGACTCATAGTGACTAATCGAGTGGTTGACAAGTCAAGAATTTGATTCAAGGATTAGATTCACAACTACAAAAGTGACCTAAGTCAAGGTTGTGTTCATGGATCTAATTTAGGGTGATGAAAAATAGTTTTAGGGCTTAAGAGGACAAATTTGAGGATCAATGATAAAAAAAGTTCAAGATGTGTGATGCCATGGGCTAAATTTACACAATAATATGCCACTTATAAGAAATATTATATTTAGGATAATCTAATCAAAGTGGGACCAAAACATAAGGGAAATTTCCACAAGTATACAACTTTCATCATTATATATATTCTATTATAATATACTTTTTTATAATAACATGTTAATTTTCCACTCTAGCATTCAAACATATAAAATTATAAATTTTCTATTTCAAACCTTTTGCAGGTAGCATTATGAAAAGCTATATGTAGGCATCATGTGTAAACTAATTTTCTTTGTGTTTTCTACACTTGGGAGAAATTTGTTTCATCCACGTACACTATCTATCATTTGTAGTCCCTGCCTAGCCATCCATACCATGCCTTTATATACATCCATTGTATCCTCATACCCATTAAGTATACCCATCCTTCCTTCCTTTTTTTATGTTGAACTATATAAGAATAGGGGAAAAATTTTGAAACGTGTTCTTTGGAAACTTCTTGACATATCTCATTTTTGTAGAAAATACCACCTCCTTCAACAAGCATCACAATGTAGCATCATGAGAGGAATATCTAGAATGGGTGCATGTTGCTCCTATGCAATGTAGTCCTTGGATATCACATCTTGAATTATTCTATTCGTCATCCATCTAATCTGATAGGACAAAATTGGGGTAAAGAATAAGAAATATTTTAGCTTGGTCTAAGTGTCAATCTGGGGATCATAAGCTTGTGAGAGGTGTTGTGAAAGTTTACCTAAGGGAGTAAAGTAGTGAATTAAGTAGGGTGAAATACAACTAGAACACACAAAGGAGCACCTATAATGAAAATCTGGTTCAAACTTATATTTTTGTTATGTTGTATTATGTGACAGAAGTGGCAGGAGTTGTGATATTAACTATTATAAGAACAACAATGATAGGAACTATTACAGACTGCAAAATAATAACAATAAGCTCTATTATAAATCCATAATATAACTCACACATTATGTTTCAAATAAACATACCAACATTGATGGAATATCAAAAGCTGAAATGACTATCCAAAGAAAATTAGTTTTAAACTAGATTGTAAATAACCATAAGAAAATTACACACGAAAATAAAACGCTACAAAAAATTAAATGACACAAAATATAAATTCTAACTAATTTAAACACATAACAACCTCACTGAGCATTCCAAGAGTGGTCCCTTCCTTTGGTTCATGAGGCGAGTGGAAATAAAATGTGTTTCTATGTTGGGTTGATCAACTGAATGATGTTTTATTTATCAGAGATAATACAAAATAATAATTGTCCTCCAAAAGTCTACCCATGTTGCTTATATATACACAGCCTATAATATCTACATACAGGAATATATAGTTTGTTGTGGCCTACAACCAACAAACTAGAAGAAACAAAATATGTGTCACTAAAAACAACTTCGTTATAACAGTAGATGAAAATAGAATATGTGAAGATTTTGCATATTTTTCTCCAACGATTTAGCAACACATCTCCATCATGGGGTTCCTTCCCTAGTCCTCAAGAATATCACACGTGGAGCCTTGGTTGAGTGTATTTTTCTCTATTTGTTGTTGTCCATGAATTTAATAATTTTTTTGGTTTCCTATGCTTATCTGGAAGAGGTAATTGTTGGTCAAAATGTGATAAACATAAGTTCTTGACCAAAAAGTGACAGGAAGATTTTCTACATAAAAGGTGATAGAAAGTTCCAGTGATCTACATGCTACAAGCTTAATTTTCCATGGATTGAAATCATAATGCTTATTACTAAATACAGTTAATAATTAATTTCCATATTTTATCCAAAACTATATTAAATACCACTTATATATATTTAATCATATGCAACATAAAATGGAAAAATAGTATGATATGAAATGAAAATGGAATGTGGGAATGTGTATGAAATAGGCTAAAATGTGGCATAAAATGGGACATAATTGGCTCTCATCACCATCATGAATCACAATCCCTCAATCATTCCATCTAATTTTCCCTCCATCCTTGCTGTTGAACTTAGTTTTCTCTCATCATTAGTTGTAGCATTGAGAAAACCTCACCTGGAAGTGAAAGCACAAGAATTCCAAAAATTAATCCATATAAATGCATACAAATCATATTTACATGACTAATCTAAAATCTAACGCTCCTAACCATCCAAACATAACAAAAAAGAAAAAAATCCAAACAACACCCATAGGATTTGTTCATGTTGCTACAAGCTTACTCAATTTTAAACAAATATGTTTATGTGTTTCAGAATCATGCACAACTCAAATAAAATCCCAACAAACTCTACCTCTCTTGAAAAAAAATTATATTAAAAAATATAATTTTATCATCCCAAGGCTTCAATTGTCAAGTTTTGACTAACTAGATCACTCAAAGGTTCATTTTGTACTAATTTACAAAGTGAATTTATGGTTCAAGATTCTTGAGAACAAGATAAATTTTTGAAATATTTGTAGAGAATTAATGGATTTGCATCCAAGTATTCACAAATCAGACATTATTCCAAAGGAATTGCAATAGTATCAATGCTTTGATCAAACTTTTAAAGATTAAATAAAATGAAAAGGAAAAGGGGAGAGAGAAGGGTTAGGAATCTAAATTCTAAAAAAATGTATATATGCATTATAGAATCACAAAGAGACATCATGACTAATTTATGCTTCACCAGAATTACTCACAATTACACATAAATGGTGCAAACTTCAAAGGAAATTTTTAATTAAGAAAGGAATCATAACATACCCAGACAATGGCCTAATATTTTGATATTTCTCAAAATTAAAAATAAATACTTACAATTCATTTAAAATTTATAAAGTAAATGACTCAACCGATATCACAATTATAGTGTTACAAGTATACATGAATAACCTTATTGATCTAATTTAAAGGAAACCATGAAGGAAAGTAAGTAATGATAATTCCTCATTACATTCCCCATAATAATCAATAATCTCTAGTCCAAAAAATAGCAAAATGATGGCCCTTTATAGAAATAAGACACCAACATTTTACAAATTGATGACCAAGATTACATCATGAAAATAAATAGCTACAACTCAAAAGAAAAATAGAATAATCTAATGGCATTGACATATTTTAAATGTTAGCTTGCAAATTCTCGATATATACAAATTTATCACAAATTCTTTACACAAAGGAAGCTGGAAGAAAAAAATCATAAAACTAGATAAAAATAAAAATAAAAATCACAAAACTCAACATCTACTCCACAATTTAGAGGTCCTTGCTTCACTATTAGTCTCTAATGATGACTTCTCCTTCTTTTATAAATTTTATTTTCCTATAAGCATTGAAAGTAATGAGGTATTTATTCATTTCAATTTTATCCTAATCCTACATGAATTCCTATCACAACTTGGAGATATATAGGTGGTAGAGATTTTAGCATACTCTATAGATTTTAATGCAGTCTTTCCTTTATATTTATTCATTAGAGCCATGGAACATATAGCTCGCTCATGAATTCTTTGTTGAAGTTTTCTTCTTTACTCTATAAAGTATCTTCATCTTGGACATCATTAGTGCTACACATTAATCCTATATCTTCTCAATGAGAGTTAATTCTTTAAATTTCATATCAATAGATGATTTTTTAACTCCTTCATTTTCTCAATACACCCCTTAATCATTTGTTCCTCCACTTAATTTTCTCAATCCATTTTTTGATATGTGGGATTGTCTAATTTTTCAAAATATTTTACTTTAAAAGTAATCTATTACTTAAGCTTTTGAGTTTTAATAGGCTAGGCAACTCTAGTTTATTTTTCTCTAACTTTGCCTTACAATCATTTATTAATTTATTAGATGTATTTTTCCATCCAACTACTTCTTCACACTTTTTTGTGGCAATATTAAGTGTCTCTTCTCCTCTAGATATCACTTTTTCCATCTATTCTTTTGTATTCTTGCTAATATTCTTTATTTTATCTAAATAAGAAACTTCATCTAGGGAAAGGATAACTAGGGCTTAGGGATTTGATTATAGGATTGCAAAGGAAATATTAGTTGCTTCAAATAGCTTTGCAATTCAACAATCTATCTCTTAATCTCTCAGGTATTTTTCTCATATTTTTGCATCCTAGCATTTGTAGCATCCATATTGGATTTTAATTTTGTTATCTCTTGCTCTATGGTCAAATGCCCTAAGTTGATGGTGTAAATTTGGTATTCATTAGGGCTTATCTCATGTTGATATTTTAATATGATATGAGTTGAAATATGTGCAACTTTGAATCCTAAAGCATCACTTGTGATGGAATACAAAACCCTAGCCTTCTTGTTTAGCTTAGGAGTATCAATTTTCTACATCAAGATTCTTAAATCAATTGAGACAATTTCAACTTGATATTTTCTTTGTAGCTCCTCAACTAACCAATCTAGTGTATTGGGTTCTCATCCAACTTCTTGTTTTTGTGTTCATTCAAGTGATCCCAATTGATTTGTTACTTCTTCCATTTCAAATCCACTTTCATCTTTGCCTTGCTTCTGGTAAACTTCTTCCATAATTTTATCCTAAGTAATTAAGGCATTTACTTCTTCTTGACCCATTAGTTGTTCAAATTGAACCTCATAATCAGTCTCTTTATTTGTTTCATTTTTCTCTTCAAGAATTGGTCCTTATTTATTTTTACCATCAATCTCTTTAGGAGCTTCCAAATTAATTTATTGAATAGTGAATGGTAGGCTAGAAACAATTTACTTATTTATTTCCTCAATAATTTGTTGAGGGGAAATAACATCTTATTGTACTTATACACATCCCTAATGATCCTCATACAAACTACCCTCAAGTTCCTTTTCTCCTTTAGTTTGGGCTTCTTGTAGTATTTCTTTCAAAATTAGATATTTGTCTCTCCTACTACCACTAAGCTCACCTTTTTCCAACTCTACCTTTCTCAATTACTCGAGTATCTTGACCATGATAGACATGGAATGAGGTGACAAGAACATTATTTTATTGATTGGAGAGGAAGAAGGTGTTATCATCATTTATTTTTTATCCTCCAGTACCATCTCTTGTGTCCTCTATTTTATTGATGACTCTTGAACTATTTAAGCAATAGTAGGTGCTACATTCTATGCTTGTGGGAGAGGGGTTTGCATGTGTAGACACCTAAATTTGGACACTTAATTTATCCAAATTTATCCTCTTTCATCTAAACATCCCTTTATCCTCATTAATTAAGTAATATCACTATTATTTAATTAATCCCTCTAAAGCTCTTTTAATCCCTAAGGTATCTAGTTAAATAATTAAATACCTTCCCCTTTTCATCAAATGAATTAAATAAATATCACATTTATTTAATTCTTCATATGTCACATCCTCCATCATTTTTATCTTATCCTAATCCATCTTATAATCCCATCATTAGGGATGTGCACATGCCTAATCCTTGATTAGGATGTGTCACATCCTCCAACTTTTGCAAGTTGACCTTTAATCCCTCTTAGCAATCTAACCCTCTTTCTTAGTCATAGTTAATTTATAATTAAGATGTGCACACCCCTAATCTCATTAGGGTCCCATCCTCCATAATTTCCCACTTGCCTCTAATGAATCCTTAATTAGCCTAATCAAGTACTTGCACAACCTTAATCACATATTAGGTCATCTCTAATTGCCATATCATTTATGGAAAGTGTCCTTAGTCAACTTCATTAAATGCTTTCTCCTTTTGGACAAGGCATCTCATTTCCCTATGTGAATTTTTAATTCACATTTAATCCCCCAATGCATTTTGAAGGAATTTTAAATTTCCTTCTCTCATCCCCATGAGAATATTTGAGGAATTTTTAATTCCCCACTTGTCCTCTCACCCACATGGGGACAAGTACCTCCTTTATGAGGATATCTTGTCCCAATCCCAAGGTACTATGTACCCTCTCCATGTCATGTCCTATCCTTCCACCTCATATACACATCATCCCTTTTAAGCCATATCACTTGCCACATGTCAAGATGTGAGGGCTTGTGAGTTCTCAACTCACCTTGGCCCTACATCTTGATCTTGGTGGTTCAATCTTGACCGTCCATTTCTAGGGATTTCCAAAATCTCTATAAATACCCCCTTTTTTCTCTCATTTAGGAGAGATCATGCATTGTAGCCAAACTCTTGAAAATTTTTCCTAGAATCCATACTTAGCCATTTTTCATGCTTGCACTCACTCGCATCCACCTTCATATTATCATTTAGTTTGCATCTCTTGTCATCCAAGGAGAATACACATCAAAGATCGAAGGGCCAACCAAAGGATCGATTCGAGACAAGCTATAAAGTTTCATTTGTTGTTTTTATCTTGTGTTGATTCCAACTAGGCTAATCTTGAGGTGTAGGTTGTGTTTAGTGTTTATTTGCACTCTTTTGTTTGTTGCTCATTTTCTAACGCATATATTCGACCTATCACATTTCTAGCACGCTTGGTGGGACCCACAAACGGGTCTTTTGCTTTCACGTTTTTTATTTTTTGAATTTTTGCAGGTACAGGTTACAAAGGGGCGGACTCAACCTAACAGACGGGGGGACCCGCCCTCCACAAGCAGACCTGACCCTCTCCAGGGGCGAACCTGCCCTCCCCATATTGCAGATCGTGTTTTGAAAAATAAATAAAATAAAATTTCACAGATAGGCGGACCCACCCTCCAAAGATGAACCTGGCCTAACAGACAGCCGAATTTGCCCTAGACAGCCGAATCTGCACTCTCCTTGGGTGGATTTGCCCTAGACAGCTTTTTTCAAAAGGTGAAATTTTGGTTTTTTAGCAATTTGGTGACTATTTTAAGGGTTCTTAACCCCTAATTAGGAACATAGTTTAATTAAAAGGGGTCAATCAACCTTGTATGTTGTGTTTTTGAGTAAGTTATTTGACGTATCCAATCCCCTTGCGCCATTCGACGATCCTGGGTGACAAGAAATTGTAACTTACCACATCCTTTGAGTCTACCCATTTTATCTTTCTTAGTGGGACCTTCTTGGGGATTTCATCACCCCAAGGGATGATTCCAACCACACGTACCGATGGGGTATATAAAGGGGGGAGAGCGAAAGTTGTACCTCAATCCAACCACGTCGTAATTGGTGAAGCATCGGGATGATGTGAAGAGTTGGTTCGAGCCTTCTAGGTTCCCAACTCACGCTTGTAACGAGTTGGTGTTCACAGTTTGGGCCTCACGTACCGAGTGTATATCAAGGAATCCCTAGTAACCATGTTCATCCTAGATTAGAGGACTTTGTTGGCTATACCCGTCTTACTAGACTTAGGCTTGTGATTGTCTGAATTGTCTTCTTTGTGCAAAACCAGTGATTGCCTGCTTTGCTTCACTCAGCCATAGTCTTTTGATTGACGATTCTTGTATTTTGAGTCCTTTGCCTTTGCCTGTTTGTTGACCTAATTTTATTAGTTTTTCATCCTTGGGCGGACTTTTCCTCATGCAAGGGTAGACTTGCCCTAGAAACTGACTCTTTGGAGCCTGTTTTTGACCTAATTTCATCAATTTTTCATCCTTGGGCGGACTTTCCCTCATGCAGGGGTAGAATTGCCCTAAAAACTGACTCTTTGGAGCCTATTGTTGACCTAATTTCATCAATTTTTCATCCTTGGGCAAACTTTCCCTAGAAACTGACTCTTTGGAGCCTATTGTTGACCTAATTTCATTAGTTTTTCATTCTTGGGTGGACTTGCCCTCATGCAGGGGCAGACTTGCCCTAGAAACTAACTCTTTGGAGCCTATTTTTGACCTAATTTCATCAGTCTTTCATCCTTGGGCGGATTTTCCCTCATGCAGGGGCGGACTTGCCCTAGAAACTAACTCTTTGGAGCCTTTTTTGGACCTAATTTCATCAGTTTTTCATCCTTGGGCGGACTTTCCCTCATGCAGGGGCGGGCTTGCCCTAGAAACTGACTCTTTGGAGCCTGTTTTTGACCTAATTTCATCAGTCTTTCATCCTTGGGCAGACTTTCCCTCATGCAGGGGCGGACTTGCCCTAGAAACTGACTCTTTGGAGCCTTGTTTTGACCTAGTTTCATCAGTTTTTGCTACTTGGGTGGACTTTCCCTCATGCAGGGGCATACTTGCCCTAAAAATTGATCCTTTGGAGCCTATTTTGGTGGATTTTGACCAACTTTTTCTCCTTGGGCGGACTTGCCCTCATCCAAGGGCGAACCTGACCTAAAAACTGGTCCTTTGGAGCCTATTTTGGTGGATTTGACCAACTTTTAATCCTTGGGCGGACTTTCCCTCATCCAGGGGCAGACTTGCCCTAAAAATTGGTCCTTTGGAGCCTGTTTTGGTGGATTTTGACCTACTTTTTCTCCTTGGGTGGACTTGCCCTCATCCAGGGGCAGACCTGACCTAAAAACCAGTCCTTTGGAGCCTGTTTTGGTGGATCTTGACCAAAATTTTCTCCTTGGGCGGACCTGACCCATCCTTGGGCAGACTTGACCTCCTCCACAGGTGAACTTGCGCTGATAGCTACTCAGGCGGATTTGCCCTGACAGACAACCTTATATGCCCCGCCATTTCCACACTGTAAGTCCGTTTTCCTTCATTCAAA
Source organism: Sequoia sempervirens (assembly GCA_007258455.2). Taxonomy (NCBI): domain Eukaryota; kingdom Viridiplantae; phylum Streptophyta; class Pinopsida; order Cupressales; family Cupressaceae; genus Sequoia; species Sequoia sempervirens. The sequence continues at coordinate 35,662 of VDFB02286166.1, read as the reverse complement.
AGCCAATCTTCTCAATTTTTTGTGCTATTTCCAATGACATATACCACTTCATACTTTTGAGAAGTTGACCAGGGCACCTTTTCCTTCCTCATCCGCCTCCTCGAGGGGGGCATACCCTACCACTCTCTCTGTTTACTCATTCCAAGTAAATGTTCATCCATTTAACATATCCTTTCATCATTCTGAACTCTTGTTCTGTCATTTTGCTCATCCGTTTACTCGTTCTGAGTAAACTCTCATCCATTTAACACATCCTTTCATCATTTTGAACTCTAGTTCTATCATTTTGATCATCCGTTTACTCATTTCAAGAGAATGTTCATCCATTTAACATATCCTTTCATCATTCCGAACTCTCGTTCTGTCATTTCGCTCATCTGTTTACTCATTCCGAGTAAACTCTTATCCATTTAACACATCCTCTCATCATTCTAAACACTCATTCTATCATTCTGATCATCCGTTTACTTGTTCTCAGTAAATGTTCATCCATTTAACACATCCTTTTATCATTCCAAACTCTCGTTCTATCATTTCGATCATCCATTTACTCGTTTCAAGTAAACGCTCATCCATTTAATACATCCTTTCATCATTTTGAACTCTCGTTCTATCATTCTGATCATTCATTTACTCGTTCCGAGTAAACATTCATCCATTTCGTACCTTCATCTATCATTCTGAACTCTCATTCTATCATTCTAATCATTCGTTTACTTGTTCCGAGTAAAGATTCATCCATTTCGCACCTTCATCTGTCATTCTGAACTCTCATTCTATCATTCTGATAATTCGTTTACTCGTTTTGAGTAAACATTCATCCATTTTGCACCTTCATCTATCATTCTGAACTCTCATTCTATCATTCTGATCATTCGTTTACTCATTCCGAGTAAACATTCATCCATTTAACACATCCTTTCATCATTTCGAACTCTCATTCTATCATTTTGATCATCCGTTTACTCGTTCCAAGTAAACGTTCATCCATTTCGCACCTTCATCTTTCATTCCGAACTCTCATTCTATCATTCCGATCATTCGTTTACTCGTTACGAGTAAACATTCATCCATTTTGCACCTTCATCTATCATTCCGAACTCTCATTCTATCATTTTGATCATCCGTTTACTCATTATGAGTAAACGTTCATCCATTTAACACATCCTTTCATCATTCTGAACTCTCGTTCTATCATTCTGATCATTCGTTTACTTCTTCCAAGTAAATGTTCATCCATTTAACACATCCTTTCATCATTCTGAACTCTCGTTCTATCATTTCAATCATTTGTTTACTCATTCTGAGTAAACATTCATCCATTTCGCACCTTCATCTATCATTCCAAACTCTCATTCTATCATTCTAATCATTTGTTTACTCATTTTGAGTAAACATTCATCCATTTAACACATCCTTTCATCATTCCGAACTCTCATTCTATCATTCTGATCATCCGTTTACTCATTCCATGTAAACATTCATCCATTAAACACATCCTTTCATCATTCTGAACTCTCATTCTATCATTCTGATCATCCGTTTACTCGTTCCGAGTAAATGTTCATCCATTTAACACATCCTTTCATCATCTAAACTCTCGTTCTATAATTCCGATCATCTGTTTACTCATTTCGAGTAAACGTTCATCCATTTCGCACCTTCGTCTATCATTTCAGACTCTCATTCTATTGTTCCTATCATCCAGTTACTCATTTTGAATAAACACTTCAAACCTCCTTCCTATCATTTTGAACTCTCGTTCAATAGTCCTAATCAATCGTTTACTCATTCCGGGTAATCTATCATCCATTATGAGCCTTCATCTTCTCTTTTTGAGAATCATTCATCTGTTGTGAGTAGTCGTTTACTCATTCCGAGTAGTCGTTCATCCGTTTCGATCAATCATTTACTCGTTTTGAGTACTCATTCATCCATTTCTATCATCCATTTCTCCAATCAAATCACCATTTTCCCCATCCAAATCCCTTGAACTTCGTCTCGGGTTATTATCCAAATTGACCAAAGTATCTGATCTAATTTTCAGCCCAATCAATCCATTTTCAATCTCAAAGTGGATTCGGTGCCGCAATCATCCATTTATCCTTTAATCTGATCAATCAGTATCCTACGTCACCTAGGGTAATCTCTGAACAGGGTTTACAGTCCCTTCCATCATCTAATCCAATCCATTGATCAATCTTATCCAATCTAATCCGATCGCATCCCTAGCCAATCACCTTCAACCCAATAAATCTACTTCCATCTCGAAGCAGATTCAGTGTCATAATCATCCGTTGATAATCAAATCCAATTTTCAGAATCAATCCCATTGCATCATCCAATCATCCTAATCTGAGCTTTAATCCAATCCCGATCTGAGCTTTCCCTAAATCTCGATTTGAGCTTTAGTCCATTCCATCCTTTTTTTTTCCTTTCATCATCATGAATTCTTATCCTCCATCAATAGTGGTCAAGGGAAACCCTAATTACGTCGACGGTGATAATGAAATTCTTGTTGATCAAGAAGAATGTGACATGGATCCCCTTGACACTATCATTGCTTGTAAGTTTTCTCCACCCGCTTTTCAAAATCTAATCATCCCTTCGAGCTATCCTATTATGTCTTCATCCATGCCTAATCATGCTCCTTATGATACCTTTGACAAGGGATACCCATCATATCCATCATATCCTTCATCTACATCATCCTCTTATCCTAGTCTTCCATTACAACACCCTCATCCTAATCCCTTGTCCACATCCTCCTATCTCAATCCTTCATCCACATATACCCACTACCCTAATCTTCCATACCAATCTAATCCTACACTTGCACCTTCCTATCCTAACCCAACATCCAAACCAACCTATCCTTATCCTAATCCGACATCTACAGTTCCCTATCTCCATCCACCACCTCAATCTCCCCATCCTAATCCACCATCCCAATACACTTACTACAATCTGCCACCTGCATCCTCATGTCCTAATTCACCATGCCAATACCCCTATCTTAACCCTTCATCTAATCTTAAACCCCCATCTATTCACACTTTTGCATCCAATCCCATTCCCCCATCTAATCCTAATCCATGAATCCCTAGTCCTAATCCCTCACTAATCCATAATCCCTCATCCACTCCTACCACACCATCTCACCCTAGAGTATGCAAGTCTCTCATTTCAGAGTTCTCCAAGGACTTATTACAAAGAAGACATCTCCCACTCTACACCTTGAAGTTGTGGAATCATGCCATCCCAACCCATCATCCACGATCATTAGTGATGAGGCCCTTCTCCACCAAACACCTATCATTGATGATACCACCCCTCGCACCACTCAAACCATCAAAACCATCACATCCTCTGAATCTACTGAGCCCCCATCTCCTACCATCACATCTACTAAATCCATTGAACACCCACTTCCTACTCCAAGAGTAGTCGAACCCATTGACGACACCCAAATCCAATCCACTTCTCCCACCCCTAGTGTTAGTGAAATCCATTCCGATGACTACATTGAATCCTCCATCCTTCCATCTCCCCAACTTGAAGAGTCTCTCCAACATTCTGTCATCTTTCCATCCACACAAGATGAGTCATGTCAAGAGTCTAATCCAAAGCATGCTATCATATCCCCTTCTCCAGATCAAGATCCTACCATCCCCTCTAATCCACCTCAAGATCACAGTCCCCCATCCATTCCATTCCATTATCCCCTTGTCATTCAAGATTCCACTGCTCCATCTCCATCTCCATCGCATGAGCCTGCTACCACAAATCCAGATCCTATCATATCCCCTAATCCCTCTCTTGATACCACCCATCCAAAATTTGTTACCCCATCATCTCCCTCTTACGATCCCCCATCATCGCCTAGAACTACTATCCCCACATCGCTTGCATATCCCCTTGGTACTCTCACATTCTTCCATGGTGGCCTCCTTGCAGAAGAAAAGCATAGTATATTTACCACCCATCATCCTACACTTAATAATGGACTCGCATCATGTTTTCAGAATAACAAAAATCCTATCATGGATTGCATGCTCAAGAAAATGAACTATCAAGGAAAAGGTCTAGGTCTTCATGAACAAGGTATTTTAGAGCCCATCCAAGTCAAAGAACAAATTTGCATGCAAGGTCTTGGATCTATTTCCCAAGACTCACAATCTAAAGATGTTGGTACAACCTCTAGATGTCCTCAACGAGCCTTTTCCAAAAGAACTTTTGGCTCTCCCCATTGCTCTGCTAGATCATATGTTGCCATCCCTCCTCCTCTATCGTATCACCTCAAAACAACCGTCCATATTCCTCCTTCATCTGCTCCATCCATTTTGGGTCCTTACATCCCTCCATCCACCATCTCCTGTCCTTCATATACTCTATCCATCTTGGGTCTGTATATCCCAAGATCACCTCCTCCATCTCATCCGTTCATCCATCCAACACCTATCTATGTCATCCATCATAAAAATCCCTCTCACATATCCCATAATCAGGATCAACAAAGGCACATACCTACACATACTCTTCATCATCCTACCTCCATTGCCCCACATCGTCCATCCCCTCACACCCATCCCATTGCTAATAAAAGCACTTTGGATGCTAACATAAAAATGCATAAATCCAAACATCCACATGAATCTAAAGCTCCCCATGTCTCCTCTATACGACATGTTGAAGAAAAGAAAAATCAAATCCATAATCCAAATCAAACCCATCAGCCACAAAGGACCACTAAAGAAAAAATCAAAACCACATGGATCCCAAAGAAAAAAGATGCAATGCCATCAAATGAAAAATCTATAAGAACATCCAAAGTTGCTAGTCCAAAAGCTAATCATACCCACCTTTCATCTCCTAAGTCTGTTTTGGGTCCCTATGTCCCAAAATTCACTATTCCATCCCATCCATTATCCCCACATTCTCCATCTATCAATCCTCTTATCTTTTCACATCCATCACCATATGTGCCAATGTTGGTCCTAAACTCACCACCCCATCACACATCCACCCCATCATTCTATCCATACCCTTTCCAGCATCCCATCCATTACCCCACATATCTCCCCCATCAAATCCCTCTAATTCATCCTTTTGCATAATCCATTTCTCCTAATAAGGTTGTACCAACATCCAACAGTCGGTTCGAACATGAGCTCTTAATACCTCGTATGGAACTTGATGCTTGAGTCCTTCATCCATATCTTTATCGCATTTCTTCTAAATCCACTTATTTGCCTCCCTATCCTTATCCATCTTCTTCTGCATGCTATCCAAAAAGTAAAAAATTCAAAAAAACATCCAAAAAATAAAAAAATAAAATAGTAAAGAGAAATAATTCATCCAATGGTGAAAACTTGGAAAACAAGCGCCTTGGATAAGTACCATGATGAAAACATGGCAAACAGGCGTCATGCGTAAATCCCCATCTGCACTTGGGGGCAGTCTTCTTGATACACATTCCTTCCATCCGCTACGCTTCATGCTATGCTTCCAGTATACACTTGCCTTCTTGCTACACGTCATCTTCATTCATCCCCTCCATCCTGCCTATCTTACACATCCTACTTGGCATATCTCATTTATCCTGTCCCTCCACCCTTCTTGTGATCTTGATAAAAAAAAATAGGGGCACCTATCTATGCATGCTTTGGACACCTCTTGGTATACATTCCCTTCACACATGCTCTATCATATCCCTTAATCACTCATCCTATCCTCCTCCAGTTATCTCCTTCATTTTCCCATCTCTCATGCCTCATTATACATGACATATCTAGAGTGGGGGCATCTATCTTCCTTTGTGATACAGTCCTTGGAGACATCATTCATTCCATCAGAACAATCCCTTCCATTTCCCTATCCTTATCTCCTTATCAATATATCCATCTCCCCATCCTTATCTTTTATCCCTCCACACAATCCTTATATCCATCTTCCCATCCCTATCTTCCTATCCTTCCATCATGGCATCCATTTTCATCTATCCATCTGGTCACCTTTTCCTCATCCAAATCCTTATCCCTCTATCCAATCCACCCAAACAATCCTTTTACTCCCCCCATCCTCTACCCTCATCACATCTCGTAATCCCTTGTCATTGGTATCTAGCTATAGGCTTTTCCCCATGTAATCCAATGTCATCTATCTTATCGTCATCACTTCTGCTTCTTTTGCACATCTTTTCCATCTCCTATCCTTTCTCATCATTCATCTCTCCATCATATCATCCTCCCAATTCATCTTTTGATGATTTGAATAACTATCCCATCCTTAAGCTTTTTGATCACCACCATCCTCCAATTCAATCCAATAGGTCTATCGTGTCAGTCCAATCATTTTATCCCCTTATCTAGGGTTATCTCTTCATCTTTTATCCATCACTTGTCTTTGGCCTTTCATCGAACTACGTTGCCCCTGTGCTTTCACGTAGGCAAGGTCGATCATTTGATCCACCCCCACGGTTCCATCATCACTCTATATTATCCAATTTGATCCTTTATCATCTATCATCAGTCTTCATATCTTGTTCCTATTGTCTGTCCCAGCTTGGTCATCCATCCTATCCTCATCATCCATCAAAGTCTCATAGTCCATCGTCAGCCTTTCATCGAACTATGAGGGCTCCGCGCTTTGACGTAGGAAAGGTTAATCTTTGACTGGCCCCAGAGCCCCTAAGTCGCTAGGATGTGTCAGTCTTGCATCATGTCTCTTGTGTCGTGTCATCAAGCTATGCCCTTATCTAGTTGGTTCTTAACCAACAAGATCCAATTGTATCATCAGATCCCATCGGTTTTGAATATCCTGCGTCATATAAATCTTTTAATTTAGTATCCATCATCGGTCTCAATAGGATGCATCCTTCCTAATAAACCTCATCAATCCCATCCATCCCCATGATCCTATGGCAAAGGACGTTTGAAATTGATTGTGATCTTTTGATGCTTTTGGCTTTTGTTTATCATTTGCGCTCCCTATCATCACTTTTCATGGTCACCTTGATCCATCATATCATGGTGTGCTTTGATTAGTCAACATAGGGGTGTATCTTGATCTTTTTTTTGTCTTCTCGGTTGTCTTACGTGGTACCCACCAAGATCCTTGAGGTCTCGTGTTACGCTGGGGCATCCTTGTGTGCTTGTGGTTATCCCAATACCTGACCCGACCAAGGTCACCACGACTTTGGGGTGTTGGGATAGCCTTCTTGTTTGTTATGCTTGTTTTATGCATTAGACACTAATCTGCCTTGGTTCTTCATACCTTGGCATCTTGGGTCTTATTCTATAGCAAAAATCAGTGCTCTGATGATGGAAAATTGCATGTGGATTGCATTTCATCTCCATCCTCTCATCTATCAAACTCCCCCCATCCATTCATCCTTCATCACTCTCCCCTCCCAATCTCTTGTTGTCTTTGCATCATCTTCTTCAACTCCCCTTGCATCATCTCATCCATTTCAAGAGCACACTCGTGTTCTCCTGAACCCGCATGTCCTCTCGAGGGGGCATCCTTCATCCCTAATTTTCATCATTTTCTTTTTCTCTTCCTAGTCACTCCTTTGAATGATTGGGGCATCTTTCCCAATCTAACCATCTTCTTCTAGGTTCTATGTTTTAATATTCTTTGAAATGATGCTACTTTGTAACACCATCTCAAAGAGGGGAAAAATGTAGACACCTAAATTTGGACACTTAATTTATCCAAATTTATCCTCTTTCATCTAAACATCCCTTTATCCGCATTAATTAAGTAATATCACTATTATTTAATTAATCCCTCTAAAGCTCTTCTAATCCCTAAGGTATCTAGTTAAATAATTAAATACCTTCCCCTTTTTATCAAATGAATTAAATAAATATCACATTTATTTAATTCCTCATATGTTACATCCTCCATCATTTTTATCTTATCATAATCCATCTTCTAATCCCATTATTAGGGATGTGCACATGCCTAATCCTTGATTAGGATGTGTCACATCCTCCAACTTTTGCAAGTTGACCTTTAATCCCTCTTAGCAATCTAATCCTCTTTCTTAGTCATAGTTAATTTATGATTAAGATGTGCACACCCCTAATCATTATTAGGGTCCCATCCTCCATAATTTTCCACTTGCCTCTAATGAATCCTTAATTAGCCTAATCAAGTACTTGCACAACATTAATCACATATTAGGTCATCTCTAATTCCCATATCATTTATGGAAAGTGTCCTTAGTCAACTTCATTAAATGCTTTCTCCTTTTGGACAAGGCATCTCCTTTCCCTATGTGAATTTTTAATTCACATTTAATCCCCCAATGCATTTTGAAGGAATTTTAAATTTCCTTCTCTCATCCCCATGAGAATATTTGAGGAATTTTTAATTCCCCACTTGTCCTCTCACCCACATGGGGGAAAGTACCTCCTTTATGAGGATATCTTGTCCCAATCCCAAGGTACTATGTACCCTCTCCATGTCATGTCCTATCCTTCCACCTCATGTACACATCATCCCTTTTAAGCCATATCACTTGCCACATGTCAAGATGTGAGGGCTTGTGAGTTCTCAACTCACCTTGGCCCTACATCTTGATCTTTGTGGTTCAATCTTGACCGTCCATTTCCCTAAGGATTTCCAAAATCTCTATAAATACCCCCTTTTTTCTCTCATTTAGGAGAGATCATGCATTGTAGCCAAACTCTTGCAAATTTTTCCTAGAATCCATACTTAACCATTTTTCATGCTTGCACTCACTCGCATCCACCTTCATATTATCATCTAGTTTGCATCTCTTGTCATCCAAGGAGCATACACATCAAAGATCGAAGGGCCAACCAAAGGATCGATTCGAGACAAGGTATAAAGTTTCATTTGTTGTTTTTATCTTGTGTTGATTCCAACGAGGCTAATCTTGAAGTGTAGGTTGTTTAGAGTTATTTTGCATTAATTTTTTTGTTGCTTGTTTTATAACGCATATATTCGACCTATCACAACATGATTTCTTGAGACCTAAATTACAATTTGTATAGCACTTTGTGGTGGAGTAGCAACAGGAACTACTCCTTCCATAATTTCTATAATCGTAACCTTAGGAATGAGAGGAGCCTAAACAATGATGGATCCTTCCTCTTGTTGTACTACTTGTTTTTATTGCACTCTCCTCTTCTTGATCAATAAATCATCAAAATATTCATGTTATTTCTCATATCTTTCTATCCTCTTCTTAGTTGCATCCCTAATATATGTTAATGCAACTATCCTAGCTTTTAATGCTTGAATGTGTGAATCTCATCATGCACTAGTGTCATCCAATACATTTTGCATTAGATCCTTGATGGAGGAATTTTCTTTTTCAAAAAAATAGGATTTGGAATTAGTTCATTGAAAATTCTATTTATTTCATAACTAGGATATAGGAATTTTTCATTATCCTTCACCTATTGTGGCATTGTGTGTGTTCCCAAAGTCTTCATCTATTTTAAAGTGAACATGTGATATGACCTCTTTCTCACTTTTTTTTCATCTATGCAATCAAACCAAAAATTCTCTATGTGAGGCATATGTTTCATGGAAGAGGCTCAACATACTTGTCCATTCTCTCATAGGGATCATAACTTGATCTTGTATTATTATAAGTTTACAAATTATGCAATTGTAATTCTCTTTTAGAAGCTTTGGCACAATTGATACTATAGTAGGCTTACCAACCAATAGTAATAGGAAATTTCACTCTTTCCCTATGTTTTTATTCTAGTAGGCCATGAGATACTACCAACTATCTTGAAAGATCTAACAAAACCATTGTATCAATTGGATACTGTGATAACTTGAATTGTTTCTAGGGAATCCTTCCATTTGATAATATATGTAAACTTTTGTAATTGGATGAACCAAATTCCATGACTATCAATGGTACGTTGTGCCTCTATAGATAATCTCTTATCCTTATCTCCTTCCATTGTTCTTACCAACCCTTCTATAATATTTCATATATTATTTATTTTCTAGATCTAGGATAATACTCATAAACTAAATTTTTCCCTAACCTAGTACCAAGGGTATGGGAACTTTATCTAACTAAGAAAATTTAGTTCTTATTGCTAGTGAGTAAACCAAATATGAGTTCATGTAAAAATTGTGGTTTACCTCAAATGTGGTCATTGATAATATTTTCCCAATGCATCATATCTTGTCTAGTTAGGATGAATTTAATATAGAAGTACATCCAAGGTTCAATTTTAGTAGCAATTAGGAGTTCTACCACTCCATTCAAAAGTGTCACAATTTCTCTAATCTCATTTTGAAAATTACTCCTATATAAGACTTTGGGCATCTTGGAGACACACTTCTTAGGAGTTTATGTCTACTTTATATAATAATTATTTTGCACTTCTCTATTTCATTATTAAACTATTTTTCAACATCTCCTTTGTCAATGTATCCTACTATAGTGAAGAAGGGAACATTGAAGGTGCATTTGATTTCAACAGTGCTCAAATATGCAAAAACCCTTCCTCTAATAACTAGTTGTCTTTTCTCTACATTGTAGTGCTTGATGTATTCTAATACCAATTTTGAACATTGTGTGGAAACAAGAAATGATGTAGCCCTACTGAATCCTAGGACCAATCAGTTGCATTATTTATATTCATTATTTGATGGAAGTCATCCATTCTAACATGTCCTAAATTTATATTTTATTCATTCTTTGATGGAAGGTTTTAAACTAAGGATTTTTAACTTTCTTGTATATTACCATTGTCTTTACATGACCAATATTTAACCTACAATTATACTTAAGAGAAGAAACTATAGAAAATGAAATAATTTTAATTAGGATTCTTCTAGGTATGTACTTGAATTTGAGAAACAACCAAACCTTCATGATGAGAATACTAGGAATTTTGGTGACATTTTTCCTTTTTACCTCTGAGTGCTAATAGTGGTTCTATGTGAATTTCTTAAAAAATTTCATGCCATAATCCACCTATGTGCTAAAATCCTTCATTAGATACTTTCTAAGCTCTCAGTATATATTTTAAAATGCTTAGAATGCTTTTGATGATGAATGCATTGTATAATTTTATTTTAATATTAGAAAAAATCTGCATCAATCACCTTAAAATAATTACATAGAGTGATTAGGTGAGTAATTAATGTTTTGAATGAGAGAATTTATTGTGAGGGTTTGAATTAGAACCACTCTTTCCATTTTTTTCTCTTTTGTAATATCAAGTTCAGATGGGGTTCAATTTTTTGCAAGGATACCTTTTATCACTTTTAATATTTTTATTTGTGGATGTTTTAAAGTGATTCAACCTTTTATAAGTGCTTAAATTTCATTATTTGACTAGGTTCAATTTCTTTACAAATGGACCTTTTGCGATAGTTCTATCTTCAACTAGTTGTGAGAAATTCCAAGTGAACCAATTTGTTTATGCTTAGATATAGGGTTTGAATGAATAGTTTTGATGACAATGTCAATTAAGGATATAATGACATAAACATGATGTAATCAAGTGTCTATAGCAAGGGTTGCATGGGTGACCTCAACATGACATACTGTTGATGTCATCATTGTACACATTCTAAGAAGATAAAACTAAACCAATTATGGTAGTGATTAATAAAAGTTTGGTTCAACTAGCCAAGTAATCTCTGCATAGAAAAGGTAATGTAATGATGATGCCACTAAGGTACGATATGTGAGAATTTTCAAGTGAACCAACTAAATGTTAAGTAGCTATCAATTGGGTTCAAACATGAATCATACCTATGTAATTATTTAATTTTGTTTTATAAACAATTGAGTGTGGGGAAAGTCAAGTGAATTGGATTTGTAACTTCAATAGATGTATTTCACATGGATATTAATTTCCTACAAAAAATAACTTTGCAACATTTCAAAATTGAACCAAACATATAGGAAAAACCTTGGCGAAGTAGCTTTTTGACAAGTTGGAGGTATACACTTTCCTAGTAAATTTTGAAAAACTTCCAAAAGGACTAAAGCTAAATTTCTTAGGTTTTATATCTATTCATGATAAAATTTTGGCTCTTAAGGAAACTAATTTTGGAAAATTGGTAGATTTTTGGAAATGCTAATACTACAAGACCAACTTAGACCTAAGCAAAAGAGAGGGGGTCCTTATTTTTCCAAAATTAAAATGAGGCATGCTGACCAGATGTACGATAAATCCTTACCTTATTATTGGGATATATCATTCCCAATCCTTGTGTTTTCACTGGGATACATCATTCCTAATCAACAATATCATCATCATCAATTAACCCTTAGCTTTTAGCTTGACTAGGGGAAAATTATTTATTTTTTCATTACTTGTGCTTTCTTGCTTGTGCATCTTCTTAGTTTTTTTTGCATATATGTTGTTCCTTGGGGTGTTTTATGACAACAAGATCATGTTCTTTCATATCATGGTGGACTATGTCATATCCCTTCTCATGATATTTTATTTTGGACCAATCTTATAGCACATGGAAACAACATCATTATGGTTTTCCATATCCTAATGCATCCTATCTATGCTACATAAACACTAGGTTGCTCAAAATAATCAATATTCGTAGCATGTACCTTAGGGTGAAGACACAATAGTGGTTTACAATTGAAGTGAGGAAGGAAAACTCATAGAAAACGAATGCATGGACAAAAAAAATGATTTTAGGGGTTCATACGAACCTATTGGTTCGACCGAACCCATTAGGGGTTCGCTAGAACCTAGGTTCGGGTGAACCCTCCTAATACTTTCCTGCCGAAAAATCCATCAAAACCCCTTATAGAAGGGGGGTTCAAATGAACCCTGGTTTGAGCGAACCCCCTTTATTCCTCATCCCCTCCCTGAGACACAAAAAAAACTTGAATTTTAGCACTTCGAAGCTTAGATTGAGGATGAAAATGGAGGAATCTTCACAAACCCAACTTGAATCAGGTAGTCCTTAGAATGAGCTATCCAACAAATATAATTTTAATATGTTTTGGTTTTATTATGTATTTTTTTTTAGTTTTATTAAACATAGGTTTTTCATCTAAAATGAAGGTCTTTGTTCTGCACATGTGGAAAAATAGCAGATTATTAATATTTTTTTTGAAAAATATGAGTGCACCAGATATTGAAGTCCTTGATCCAACAAAAAAAATAAATTGAATTTCGATAAATACAAAAAGTTATGCGTTATATGGTTTAGCTATGTTTGAATTGTAATTGGTTTGACTTCAAAACTTGATTAAAGAACAAATATTCAATAAAAAACTATCTAACCAAGTGGAAGCACTAGATATCAGAGTTACAAATCTAAATTTGAAAGAATTAGAATTTTATCATTCACGAAAAAAAAGTTATGTGTTATACGGTGTGCATCACTTTTTAAAAATGTTATTTTTTGAAAAAAACCAGTTTTCGTTGGAGATGGAAAAAGAAGTGCAATCTGATTCCAAAAATTTTGAAAAAAATATTTTTAGAATCTACAAAAAAAATGTGACGAGACTCTAGTTTTCTTCATCTACAAATTCTTCATGGTTTAGCCGCTATAGGTGCTCGAATGTAAAGATTTAGTTTAAAAAAATAATTTCAGTGTCCAGTCTGGCCAAAAATTGTAAACCACTATTGTGGGATCACCCCTTAACAATAATAGTCTTTCATCCTTTTTCATATCCATTCCATTTATCCCTTTATCATATCTATTATTCTATACACCTAAGAAAATAAAACAAACACTTCACCTCTTCTATGGTGTCTTTTTCTACATAAAGACTCATCATCATATCAAAATAGACTTATATCATTCTGTAGAGACAGTACCACATCATGTGATCTTTTATCACATTGTTGCATCACATAGAGTTATTTTACATGGTTGAATCACATGGACTCTTATTTACATCCCCACAAAATTCATGATTTTCAAATGAATTTTTGAATAAGAAAATTTTCCAAATCCCTTTCCTCATTTTTGTGGATATTTAGAGCAACTTGTAGTTTTTTCTTACTTTAACCTTGTGGTAGATGCTACTCATTATACCCCTTTTTTTATTTTGCATTTTTTGATAGATTTCTCATACCAAGAAACATGTTGAGATTAAGGTGTCTCAACCTTAGTGTCCTAATGTGATTAATTTAATGTTTTACTATATTTCTTTGTATTATTTAATTTCCTATATTGTCATGTCATCAATTGGGACCCAATGACTAGGTGGCATCCCTGTTGGAGGTGACTAGATGACACATCATCATCCCAAGTGGAGATAAGCGTCCCACTTTAGAATCTTTGACTTATGACAGATTCTATGATGCATCATAAGGCATCTTTGTGCATGGAGAAAGTTGGTGCCCAAGTTAGGTTATGATAGGTTGTAAAAGAATCAAATATTTTGGTCAATTATGATAGATTCTATGAAATATTCTATGAAAGATCTTATGGCATATTTTATGACAGTTGTAAGGCATTTTTCATAGGCCATTATTAGCATATTTTGGGTGCCCGAGCTTGAGGAGAGAATGTTGCATGTTATGACAATTGTAAGGGGTGTAAGGGAATATTGTACGTGTGTCCAAATGCATGTCTATGACATGGTATATTGTGCAATGTGGATTTGGACACCCATCCTCTTCTATATGCTTCCTCTAGCTTGTATCTCTCTATATATTATATACCTTGTATTGTAGAATGCATAGTTTTTTTGTAGGTAACAAAGTGCTACTTGATTCACTCTAGAATACGTGTGTTTTGAAACACTTGTTGAAGAAGCTTCGTACTTGTCTAGAGCTACATTATATTCACCATTTTCTATAATATATAAGTATTGTGCTTTTGGAGGATGGGGTTTTTTACCCGAAAGGGTTTTCCCCACGTATATCTAATGTTTGTTGTTCATGTGTACTTGTTCTATCTTCTTTCTCTCTATGTGTTTCTATTTTTGTAATTATTTAAGGTGTTAGAAGAATTTTTTTTGTAACTCTCCCCTACTTAGATTAGTGTAGGAAGTTGTTTCCACTCACCCAACTTCCTTTTAGTTGGTATCAAAGCTTGGCTAGCCTTAATTCCTTTGTTGGGTTAGAAGGGTGTTTTGAGCTAGTATTTGTTTCAATTGGAGTTTTGCAAAATTACATTTTGTGACCTTGTTGCTGGAAAAAGATAGCAGACACATCTAGGAGGATTAAGATGGAGAAGTTTACTAACAATAACTTTGAGCTTTGGAAGCTCAAGATGGAAGACATGCTTGTAGATCATAATCTATGGCTTGCAATTTCTGGAACTAGACCAATGAGCATGAAACAAGAAGATTGGGATCTCATGGATCAAAAAGCCAAGGGTTTGATTAGACTTTATTTGGCTGATTTCGTTCTCCTAAATATCATGAAGAGAAAACCTTGGATTCTTTGTGGAAGAAACTTCAAGACATTTATCGATCTAAATCCCTAGTAAACAAGCTATTCCTGAGAAAAGAAGATGCATTATCTAAACATGAAAGATGGAGGATCCATGGTTGACCACCTAAATACCTTAATATATGTTGATTGCTCAATTGGGTTTTGTTGGAGACAAGATTGACTAACAAGACAGTTGCATGCTCTTATTGTGTTCTTTTCTAGACTCATGGGATCACCTGGTGATGGCTATTAGAAGCACAACAACCACTTTCAAGATGGATGAGGTGGTTGCTTCGTTGTTATCTGAAGAGATGTAGAGAAATTCTTGTGAGATGGACAAGGAGGCCCTTCCTATTCGTGGTAGATTGAAGGAGAAAGACAAGAAAAAAGAAAAGAAATCAAATTCAAAGAGTCTGAGGAGATCTAAGTCTCTTGGTAAGAAGTCCAAGGTAAAATATTAGAATCATGGCCAAACTAGACATTTTTGGAAAGACTGCAAGAATGAGAAGAAGAATAAAAACAAGTCTTTCTCTGATTCTAAATCTAACAAATCCTCTCAAGATGAAGTAGAAGAATTTGTTGTAGCCTTGGCAACCCATGCATTAGAAGATTTTTGGTTGATAGATTTGGGTGCATCCTTTCACATGACCTCTCATAGAGATTGGTTTTCAAAGTATGAGGATTACAATGGTGGGAAGGTGTACCTGGGTGGTGACTCTCATCTAAAGATTGTTGGTTGTGGAAGAGTCAAAATTAGATTTCTTGATGGAAGATTCAAGGGAATTGATGGTGTCTTGCATATCCCAGGTTTGACATGAAACTTAATTTTTGTGAGTAAACTGAATGATTTGGGAGTGCAAGTTGTTTTCTCTGGTGGAGGATGCAATATGATGAGAGGAACTATGGTATTGGCTAACGGTATTCTATTTGGCACTTTGTACAAGTTGGATGCATGCACAGTACAATGCAATAGTTCTTCAGATGTATTGAAGAAGAGACCTTTGGATTCTTCATCCTCACCGTCAGATCATCCAGTGAAGAATTCTATTGTAGCTAAATCTGATGGTCATTCATTTTGGTTACCTAAGGGTGCTCATTCCATGGAAATTAAGCTTCCTATATAAAAGACAATGTTATGAAACCAACAACTTGGTCGCATTGGTGAGAAGGGTCTTAGAACCCTGAAGAATAAGAGCCTTGTTGAAGGCCTTGATGATTGTAATCTCAAGTTCAACTTTTACGAACATTACATTTATGGAAAACAACATCATGTTTCTTTTTACTCTAGTTCTCACAAGTCTTCCATGGTTTTGGACTATGTTCATTTAGATGTGTGTGATCCTATGAATGTTCCTTCGTTATCAAAATTTGTATATTTTTTTTCCTTCGTAGATGATTACAATAGAAGGACATTCATTTATTTTCTCAGAAGTAAAGCTAAAGTCTTTAGTTGGCTTAAGGAGTTTAAGGCCTTGGTAGAAAATTAGACTAGTAGAAAGATTAAGTGTTTGAGGACTAACAATGGTGGTGAGTTTTGTTTTGTAGAGTTCGACAAGTTCTATAAAGAGTGCAAGATTGAAAGACATAAGACAACTCCATACACTCCACAAAAAAATGGAGTTGTAGAGATGATGAACAAAATGTTGATGGAGAGGGATAGGAGTATGTTGAGTGGTGTTCGCATTGAGCAAAAGTTCTGAGATGAAGCAGTAGCCACTGTATGTTATCTGATCAACAGATCTCCTATATTGGCACTTGTTGGAAAGACACCCATGGAGGTGTGGTTTGGTAAAAAGCCTTTGCTAAGACATCTTAGAGTATTTGGTTGCAAAGCTTATGCTCATGTTCCTATTGAGAAGAGGTCAAAGTGGGAGAACAAGGTAGTTATGTGTATCTTTATCATTTATGGTGTCGATGTGAAAGGGTATAAGCTTTGGGATTAGAAGCTCAAAAGGTTCTCTACAGTAGAAGTGTGATTTTTAGAGAGATGAAACCTTCCACTAGATTGAGTTATAGCCAGATAAAGAGGAGAAGTTATAGAACAAGTAGGTAGTTCAAATTCCACCTACTCTAAAGAAAGATGAACTACACACTCTTTTTGGACTTGATGACGAGGAGAGCTCAAGCAGCTCTGAAAGTTCTGAAGAAGAAGAAGAACATCAACCTCAACCTTTGAGGAGGTCTACACTAGTTAGGTGACAACCATAAAGGTTTGGTTATTCATTATTGGATTCTAGTTTCATTTTTTCTTCGATTGCTAACACTGACGAGCCTAGGATTGTTAGAGAGGATATGGGTACATGAGTGATGCAGGTTCCTAAATGAAAGCCATGGACAAGGAGATGGTTGCATTAAAGAAAATCAAGACTTGGGATTTGGTACCTTTACCAGTTGGACACAAACCTACTAGGTTGTAAATGGGTGTTCAAGAAAAAGTGTGGTCCTTATGACAATGTTGAGAAGCATAAGGCACAGTTGGTCACTAAGGGGTTTTCACAGGTGGAGGGAATTGACTATGGTGAGATATTCTCTCATGTTGTAAAGTTGGCATCTATCTAGTTCCTGTTATCACTTGCAACAACGTATGATTTAGAAGCGGAACAAATGGATGTGAAGAAAACATTCCTTCATGATGACTTGGAGGAAGAGATTTACATGTCACAACCAGAGCATTTCATTGAAAAAGGTTAAGAAATTTTGGTTTGTAAACTAAAGAAGTCTCTTTATGGTTTGAAACAGTCTCCTAGAATGTAGTACCAAAAGTTTGATACCTATGTGTTGTCATTTGGATTTCAGAGATCTAAATCTTACCATTGTGTGTATCATAAATCTAATAATGGTCGCATTCTCATTATCATCTTATATGTAGATGATATGTTGTTTATTAGGAATGGTAAAAGTATGATTTCAGATTTAAAGTTCAGTTGTCAACACAGTTTGAAATGAAATACCTAGGTGCAACTACGTACATTCTAGGGATGGAGATCATGAGAGATAGAGATAATAGAAAGATTTGGTTAAGCCAGAGCAAGAATGTGAACTTAGTGTTGGAGAGATTTAACATGTCAGATTTTAGACAATTAGTTGTTCCTGTGATGTTGGGGATGAAGCTTTCTATGAATAATTGTCCAAAATCTCCCACTGATATAGAGGACATGACTAGAGTACCATATGCGATTGGTGTTGGTAGTTTTATGTATGCTATGCGATTGATGTTGGTAGTTTGATGTATGCTATGGTATGTACGAGACCAAACATTACTCAAGCAGTGGGAGTCCTTAGTCGATTTATGGCAAATCTTGGACAGGTACATTAGGACGTAGCTAAGAGAGTGTTTAGATATTTATGGGTTACTTTCGAGTATTCCTTGTGTTTTCACGGTTATCCTACTAGACCTCAACATTTTGTGAGCATTTGTCAGTATGTGGATTCAAATTGGATAGGTGACATTGACAATAGAAGATCCACTAGTGGTTATGTGTTTATGATGTTTGGTGGTGCTATTAGTTGGATGAGTAAGCAACATGTTGTAGTTGCTTTATCTATGACAAAAGCAGAGTACATGGTAGCCACTCATGCTTGTAAGGAAGCCATTTGGCTTAAGATATTATTTTTTGATATTGGTTTAGATGCAGGACAAATTACTATTTATTGTGACAGTCAGAGTGCCATTTGCTTAGAAAATAATCCTACCTTCCATGCTAAAACAAAGCACATCGATTTTCAGTATCATTTTGTTCACAATATGGTAGAAGATGGAAAGGTGAATTTAGAGAAGGTTGACACTTTGATGAATGTTGTAGATGAACTAACAAAACTAGTGAGCATAGAGAAGTTTAGGTGGTGTTTTGATTCCATGGGCCTTGGGGCCTTGAGCAAATGATTTCATTTGACTCTTGGCAAGTCTTCAACAAGTGGGAGAATGTTGGAATTAATTTAATGTTTCATTGTATTTATTTGTATTATTTAATTTCCTATATTGTCATGTCATCAATTGGGACCCACCAGCTGGGTGGCATCCTCATTGGAGGTGATTGGATGACATATCATCATCCCAAGTGGAGATAGGCGTCCCACTTTGGAATCTTTGACTTATGATAGATTCTATAATGTGTCATAGGACATCTTTGTGCATGGAGAAAGTTGCCACCCAAGTTGGGTTGTGACAGGCTGTAAGAGAATCATATATTTTGGTTAGTTATGACAGATTCTATGATGGATCTAATGGCAGATTTTATGATGAATTTTATGACAATTGTAAGGCATCTGTCATAGGCCATTATTAGCATATTTTGGGCGCCCAAGCTTGAGGAGAGAATATTGTATATTATGACAGTTGCAAGGGGTGTAAGGGAATATTGTACAAGTGTCCAAATGCATGTCTATGGTGTGGGATATTGTGCCATGTGGATTTGGACACCTATCCTCTTCTAGATGCTTCCTCTAGCTTGTATCTCTCTATATATTGGATGCCTTGCATTGTAGAATGCATAGTTTGTTTGCAAGTAATGAAGTGCTACCATATTCACTCTAGAATAGGTGTTTGTTTCAAAACACTTGTTGAAGAAGCTTCGTACTTGGAGCTACATTGTATTCATTATTTGATATAATACATATTGTTCTTTTGAAAGGTGGGGTTTTTTACCCGAAAGGGTTTTCCCCACGTATATCTAGCATTTGTTGTTCATGTGTACTTATTGTTCTATCTTCTTTCTCTCTATGTGTTTCTATTTCTGTAACTGTTTAAGGTGTTAGAAGATTTTTTTTTTGTAACTCTCCCCTACTTAGATTAGTGTAGGAAGTTGTTTCCATTCACTCGGCTTCCTTTCAAAACATACAAGAAAAAATATTATGTCCTTTTTCAAAGACAATATCTTTTATAGGTATCTAAACATTTACTTTTCATGTTGGTTGAGAATGCTCGTATACTTTGAAATATATGCTCCAATAAGATTTATGCACACATCAAAGTGGGAGAAAAATTTAATGGTGAAATTAGTGTACCCATACTATCTCATTTAATCTCGTGCCAACAAATGGTAGACTCTTGTTTTAGAATTGGCTCACAATCCCATACCTATTTATCCATATTCATCTCTATTTCACCCCTTTTGTTCTAATTCCAAAATATTTATTTCCCACCTCAAAATTAACAAATTATCCCTTTAGTTCACTTATAAGGAGCATGAGATTGACCCAAGTTAATCTTAAGAAACTAAAAAATGACCTCTAAAATCCAAAACTTCAAATTTAAATTCTAACTTTCTCATCTCCTTCTATTAGCCCTTGTGAGATAGCTTAACACACATTGCATGTGAGATGTTGTCATGTAATGGTACTTCAAAATATTCTTTATGTACTAAAATATGTATATGACAACATAAAAAAATGAGGAGAATAATTAGAACACATTTTAATTCAAATCAAATTTGCATCATCACATAAGCCATTTGTAGGTCTATGAATGTTGTCTTTGATTTTTGTCATTATTAATTCAATCCTCCATGGGGTCTGACCTAGAACTCATTCACTTGTCTAGACACCATCTTGATACATTCAAATATCTAGAAAGCTAAGGAAAATAGGTCAAATCACATTTTTCTAGATCATTCTCGTGTCTCAAACCATACTCCATGCATAAAGTTCAATTTTTGCAAAACAAAACCTCAATCTAACCAAATTTTGAAAGAAACCTAAATCATAGTTTGTTGTGTTGCTTTGAACATATATATGAAGTTATAATTTTAAATTATGAACGAAATATTAGACAACTATCTATTGATCGCCAATATCCACAAATTTCCTCTATTTACACAATTTTAAAATTCAAAATTCTATTACATAATTTATCGTAACTCTTTAATAAATTATTTATTTATCATAAACCTAATTTTAATTAAAAAGTCCACTTATTTCTTTACAAATGCATATATATATTTATAATAAAATGTTAATCTTCCACTTTTGATCTTAATAAGAAAGAAACTAGCCCATGGGGGCCATTTCTTAACTTCCTTTGAAACACTCTCCTCCCAAACTATTGCTTCATAATTCTAGGATACTTGTGAGATCTCGGTTGCAATACAACACAAATATATTTATTATTATTATTAATTATAGATTACACCCAATAAGTACACCTTCATTAGATTGAATACTTGTAGGAGCAAATGATCGAGATGGGGAGGTATGACTTATGTCATTCCCCTAACCGACAAAGAAACTAGCCCATAGGGTCCATTTCTTAACTTCCTTTGAAACACTCTCCTCCCAAACTATTGCATCATAATTCTCAAGATGCTTGTGAGCTCTCGGTTGCAATACAACACAAAGATATTTATTATTATTAATTATATACTACACCCAATAAATACACCTTCATTAGATTTGAATACTCCTAGAAACAAATGATCGAGATGGAGAGGTATGACTTATGTCATTCCCCTACCTGACAGAAATAAAACCATGCATTCTCCTTCATGACAGGCTTAACCCTTTCTTTATTGAAGTGACCTCTCTTACAAAATCCTTATGGATACATCCGTATATAATATTTCTATATATATATGTGCTTGCTACGACATAAATATGTCAGAGGGTTAGTTGGTCAGTAAATCTAGGGGAAACAATACTCTATAACAGCTGCAATATTAAAATTGAATCTTGCCAGGGATCGAATATGATTATGCCATTTTTATCAGGCTTTTTTTTTCATTTTTCTTTTTCTTTTTCTGCTTTGTTTGCTCTTGCTATCATCTATAGCTGACAAAGGAGATCTGAGGTTGGGGGCCAGAGTGAATGTAGATAAAATGGAAAGCATGGCCAGGAACCAGAGCTTTCTTCCATGGTGGAAGTTCGTACAAGCAATCATGTTGTTTGGATTGCTGTAGTCCAAACAAGGGGCCCGCCAGGTTCTTTATGGAAAGAGTGAGGTGGGTTATGGGCTTGTTGGAAACATTGATGACTGTCACTTTATGCTTGTAATACTTTCTCCCTCTCCTCACCCATGACTCCCCCACAGTGTGCAGGAATTGTATTGGACACCCAAAGTTGTCAACTCCTGCAATTGTATATGTTTTTGTTATATTTCATCTCATAAACTGAAAAGAAAAGAATGGAGAAAGAGTGAAGGTCATTCTTTTTAAGCACTATTGTTCACCTGAGTTTGGATAGGGAATGGAGGGTGGTAGCCTTGCTCCAACAGGACTGTTGTATCTGATCCGGTCTGATTGAATTAAAACAGGAAGATTTCCCTGTGATCTGAAGCCTGCACAGACAAAACATCCCTTCATCATTAGCATATTGTTCCTCTTCCTGATGATGGATCACTGAGTGTGATCCGAAACGTCGATGTAAAAACATACACAATTGAATCCAAAAACTTGCAACAACAATTTCATGGACTGTGAAAAACTCATTCCAACTATGGCCCCTAACAGTTTAGTGGACCTGTGAGCACTGGTATAATAAAATCATTTCAGATTGAAAAGTAAAGATCACAAGGCATAATGGTAGTATTTTCACATATTAACAGCAGAGCAATATAGTTTCCTTTCTTTAAAGAGTAGAGTTGTTGTGACAGTCGATGGCATCATAGTATATTACCATTCAGTTTGGCCAAGACACCAAGAAGAGGAGCAACATTGTAGGTGCAGGCTTCTGTCTGCATGTAATTCTCTCTTTCATCTTCAAAATTGTCGTTCTTGTCTGGCCCTCCTACAAGAGCCCCAACAACAACATTAGGATTTGTCTCCTTGCGATTGTACCATGTGTCATAGCCCTGTGTACAGCCTATGAATGATGGATTCTCCTTGTAAGAAATTATGGAGGCTCCACGATGATGAACTTGCACTGGATAGGTTTTGCCAAATCCCACCAAGTAACTTGTAGCCCTTGGGTTGAGGCCTAGAATGTAGTCTACCTGTTAAAAGGGGAGAAACAGCACATTTATTGATCAGAGAGTGTAGGCCGAATAGTGTTTATAATTACTTTGCAGGTTTATTTTGAAACTTCAAAATCATTTCTGTTTTTAGCATCTGACATTCCATTGGTCATTTGCAGAGTCAAGAAATTGTCTTTTTCTGTCATACAACTGGTCCCTGTCCCCTCTTACTGTTCTCTGTGCTGTGTTGTAGTGACATCTATTTAGTGTCACATGTGAACTTCCCGCTTAAGCAGGACCGTATGATGTTGAAACTCAAAATTTTTTTCAAATATCTTGAACATTAGGTAGTTACCATTAGTGGAAAATGATTTCGCCTCAATCTATATAGGTAACTAACTACCAATGGAGAACAAACCTGATTCATAACGAAACAGGGTGATCATTTTAAACATCAGATTGAAATGGGCTTTTCTTTAACCTCCCATGTGGGATTCTGATCCTACAGAGGACAATGCAACGCAGCAAGTGCAAGGCCCATTAATGACTAGAACAGTGACACACAGGAAAAAGAGTACTCTTAGAGAGGGCATAAATTCTTCATAATTATTGGGGCACTTTGTCACATCGAAAAAAAATACCATGGGATAGCAATTACATTAAGAATTCTTTTCATGTGGGCTGTACTTTTTGTAGTGAACTAAACATTTGTGTAATGTGATAGTATTCATTTTAACACATATAGGAAAGTTTAATAACAAAAAAAGTACAGTAAAACAAGGTTTATGCAGAGACATACCTGAGACTGCGCAAGCCTAAGAAGTTCTGATGGCTGTATTTCTGCGGATGGACACACAAGCTGCTTTTTCGCTGAAGTTAGGTAATCTGAGTACACTGTTGACAGAAAAGATGCAGAAGAGACATACTGCATATTGTTCCATTCCCTGATAAATAATAAACCCCCTTCATGAAAAAGAAAACCTATCATTAGTTACAATGCAAATGGCATTAAATTCAATTGTCAGCCATGTTAATGATGTGTTTCACACACAAGCGAAGTCAATAAGACATGTCTTATCATGTTTACCAGGAGTAAGATCAACGTTGGAACCCGGTAGATTTTTCTGGAGACAAGCACAGAGGAAGAACTCGGCCTTGGATTGATATTTTTGCAGAGTATAATTGTACTTCCCACCTTGACCTTGCATCAAGACCTTCCATTTACAAAGAGACGCGTATAATTAGTTTCATGTGAATTGTTACCTATAATCAATAAACCAAATTAGACAGTTGTACTCAATGCAAGAAAATTTCTCGTGAACTGTGCTAAATTGTTATAGTACCTTGGCTGCAAGGACTTGCAGGCCTGCATATTTGACATCCCAGCTGAACTCTGTCATTGCCCATCCAGTACCCCCTAAGGACTCCGCATTATCAGTAATATATTTGAGATAATATTCATCTCCAGTGGCCTGGAACATCCATGAGGCAGCCCAAAGCAACTCATCCTAATCATCGTCAACAGTAAATATTAGTAAAGTGTAAACCCATTTCTTGGGGATTGAAATGGTTATAAATCAGCAAGTTAGGGAATCTTTCAGGTTCTAACCCCGTAGCCGCTTACTGAAGAGTAGTACTTCCCAACAATGCTGATGCTTTTATCATATTTGCCTCTGTATTTATCAGCAAAATCAAACAACTGTATATAGAACAAGAGAAATAAGGCTGCAGTCTGTCAGATTGTTGTATGTTGGGCTATGTATAAAACTTTGGAGTCTTTTCAAAATTTGAACTCTGAGTGTTACCTGCTTGGCATGTTGAAGGAGCAAATTGGAATATGCAGGATTTGATTTGCGGAATACAATTGAAGAGGATGCCATGGCAGCTGCAGTTTCACCTGCTAGGTCAGAGCCAGGGTTAGCAGCATCAACCTTGTATGCCTGCCTTGACGTTGTCATGTCCTCTGGCCTTTGCCAGCAGTAGTGATCTGTGTCTCCATCTCCAACCTGAAACTCACATTACCAGAGACCCTCTTATTTCAATCCTTGGTCACAATAAAGTCCCACAGCTAATCTATAACAGAGTCATTGTTCTGTTCAAACTTAACGAAGAACAAATTAATGCATTCTAATGATGCTGCCCCTGCAAACCAGAATTCATGTGAGAGATCTGAAAGCAAAACGAACGTGCAGACTTAAAACACCAAAAGCAACAAAAAACAACAAAATGTCTAAATTGTAGAACCAATTACAGTAAGTAATACAGAGTCACACCCAATAATTTGAAGAAACATTAATTACATAAGGCCAATGGAAACAGCAGAAAGTATAGACCATAGAAACATTTCCAGGCACGAATTTATTCAAATAAGTTTGGAAAAAGTAACACTCCATTACATAAGATCAACAGAAACAATAAACTAAAGATTAAAGAGGGAATCACAGGCATTAATATATACCCAAATGCTTGTAGTAAAACTTCATTGCATAGGATAATATGAAACAATACAGACTGTAGATTGTAGAAGCAATTACAGTCATTACTGCACACCTAACAGATTGGATTAAAACAACATTGAGAAAAAACAGTTATAAAAAGAGCCCACGCGGGTGGCATTGAGTGAAGTATCTGCCTTTTACCTCTCCCCAGAGAACCTCGGACTCCGAATGAGCTTTCATAAAGTAGTCTGTGCCCCATTTGATAGCCTCCATTGAATATCCCAGCTGTCCTGCTGCAGCAATCTGATTGCCATACTCCATCACACTCCACGAGAGCATTGTGACAGTAAAGGCCATTGGAAGGCCAAATTTGACATGATCACCGGCATCATAGTAGCCACCCACTAGATCCACCTGCATGAGCATAAAGAAAACAATTGAAGCCCATTTACTATAAAACTAGTTGTAATTCAGTAAGGCTTACTCCTGCTAAATCAATCCCAGATTCAATACGAAAATTTCCTGAGACAACATTGCTGTCATTCTGAGAAAACGCAAGTAAATGGTACAAACTCCATGAATATTCATTGTCACAATCATCAAAAACTCAATATCTCTTGCTATACCATACAGTATCACTACTGTTCAGTATAATAGGTATTTAGGAAAATAAAACATACACCCTGCAGCAATCCATCAGTGAGTCCAGAGTGGTCACGCCATGTAACACGCTGGCCTGAAGGAAGTCTACCAGATCTCTGAGCTTCCAGAAACAAAAGGCACTTGCCCAGGGCCTCCCCATAATTCAACCCGGAACACTCACACACAAACACATTAAAACAGAGCAATGCCACCACCACCCATAACCAGCAACTCCTCCAACAATGAATCATTTTCTCCATGACACCCACTCAACATGCAATTCCAATCAACCAAAACGTCAAAAGTATCAGCAAATGCAATGTAAATGGAGATAAAACGCCCCGCCTCTGGATCCACGATTAAATCTCATTTGAAGATCAAAAAATGCACCCTGGCAAACATTTTCTCCCGACTCCAACAGAGCATAATGATGATCCATTGCAGTTGCTCAAGCATATATTTTCTTGCAGACTGCTACTACTGTTCCACTCAGACCAAATCATGGCATATCAAATAATGGGTATGCATTAAATGAGATGAACCAATTGAAGCTGGCCTTCACGTTGTCTTATGCTCGTTCTTCTTTGAAACTTCCTCTCAGCCTTCACCATGAACACTGTAAAAGCATTGTAAGTAGAAGTAGCTCGGGGTAAACAAGTTACAACAGAAATTCTCCTTAATTTGGCGGGACTGATCAGGGGCCTACCCTAGTCCAGTTTCTGTCACTTTCCACTATTGAAAATTAGCGACAAATTTAAAAGAAAGAGCGTAATAGTAAACGTGATTCAATGGCGTTGACGGAACTCTGTTGGTTGTTGGGCTCGTCTTTGCCGTCAGTATCCGGCTTCCGAAATTATTGGGTAAGAGACAATTTTGACGATTAAACGAAATGAATGCTATTCTTTGCCTGTGTGCAGAGCTCGAGAAACGGAAATTTAGGTATAAGCCGTTCCATGCGGCGAAATTAGAGTTGAGAAGAGCGTCTCCGTTAATTGCCGTCCCTCATGGCTTTCCAGTGATTTAAATGGAAAAATATTGTAACGGCAGTTTTTACGGTTGAGCCTCCACCGCTTACTAATTACGAATGCATTTCCCAAAATTCTTTTTCATTATAGGAAGATTTACTAAATTTGAAAAGAATAAAAAACGTCTCATTTAAGGCAGGCTGGGTCCCGTGAGAAGGGTTACTTCAGTACTAGGGATGGGTGTTAAGCGGTTTATTCATATGGGCTAGCGTGACGGTGCTTTTGCTAATTTATTATTTATTTATTTTTAAGAATTTTTTTTTCTTTACAATAGGGGTGTCCCTGCGACCAGTCTATCAGTTCATATTTTGGGTATCTAGGGCGAGTGGGGGTGAGACTAGTCCCTTGTGGGGGGCTCCGACAGCCGGCAAGCCAGTCAGAATTGGGTAAACCCGGGAGCAAAGTTGAACCCGAAACCAATGGGGAGGAAACCCACGACCCAAGCTAACTCCGCTACCTGTGCCGGCTAGCAAGTCAAACCCAAATTTTATTAAAGTTAGTGGTTTATATTTTTTTAGGTAGTTGTGAAATTTAATTTTTTTAATTATATTTTTTTTAAAATGTGTTAAAAAGTAGGCAAGAAAATATGAGAAAAATGATGAAAAGTAGTAGGTGTAGTCATATCTCACATTTTTAGTTACACAATTTCACTATTCTACTTTATCTACATTTGAATTCAAAATTTTCTAGAGTAATAGTTTCATCATTGTCCAACAAACTTTCAAATTATTTGTTTATGTTTTATTAAAGTTTTATTATTAATGTTAAGGGGTGTTTTATAGGTGTAGTAAGGTATGGAGCATCATGTCATAATTATGTATATAAAAATCAAAATATAACTAACATATGTTTAATTAATGTTGAGGGGTAGTAAGACATCATGTCATGATTATGTATACAAAAAACAAATTATCATGATTGTATATATAAAACCAAAATGTAAACTACATCTATTTTAAAAAAACCAAACTATTAAATTATAATTATTTTAAAATAACATATAAGTACATTTTTCAAAGTAAAAACAAAGCAAAAGAATTAATGAAATAATGAATAGTGACTTTTCTAGAAGTAAAATTAAAGTTGCATACAAACATAAAACAAGTGTACTACAAATAAAATAAATTAAACAATGTAGATAAAATACAATAAATAGTTTTAAAGTGGCTTCATAAGGGGTTCAAGTAAGAGAGGGCTAGTGAGGAATTACCTGTAGTACGTGTGAAGGCCAGAAATGTGTGGGGGAGAGAAGAACTATCTTGTTATTGGCACATGGTAATTAGTAATTGGGTTGGGAGGATCAAACTATGATGTTTGAATGGAGTAATAATGTGTAATGTAGGTGAATTGGTTTAATGTGGTAGTATGAAGGATTTGGAAATATTTGGTTCCTAGTCTTTAGTTGATGGTTGTTGAGATTTTTGGCGGAAATAAGATGTAGAGGGGAAATGGTTTCTTCCTCTTGTAGAGGGAAGAGGAGGCAAAGAGAACTAAAAAAATGCAGTAGCCCTATTATTAATGGTTGGAGAAGGAAGGATCATGTGGGAGGGGAAGAGATGTTGGGGAATTCTATGAAATTTTTAGATAGAGAGATTGCTAGTCTTAAATTGAGGTTGTGGGTGACTTGTATTTGGGAGCTAACAAAGGAGGATGATGGCAAGCCCCATGTGTAAGAATTAGGGAGGCAGTTTCTAAGAATTATTTGGACCCAAATCAATTGGTGGGTAGGCATAATGTTTTTGACATTACATAGTCATTAAGTAGTACAAGGATGCTATTAATGACCATGAGCACATTATTATGAGGACATTGTTGGATCTTAAAAAATGAAGGTGTACTTCAACTACCAATTGAACCACTTCCATGGACTTGTCAATATTTATCTACATCAAACCATTGCAAAGTTACCTATAAACTTAAGGTACAACTTTTGATGATAATGATTTTAATATATTATCCTATTATTGTGAAGAGTCAAAGGATGGTATTAAAACTATTCCTCTATTTCCAGTAAAAGTATGTGTAAAGATGTATTAATGATCTAGGAATGATGGGGACTTGTGTAATTTTCCCCCACCTTGTGTGTGATGTTTATAAAATAGTAGCTTTAGATTGTTGGAGGAAGGGCTAAGGTGATTTGCCACCCTCCTCATAAGGTTAGATAGTATGGTGTGGTGGGTATGTGAGGTCACGTGGCTTTTGGGGGGCTTTTGTATAGATAGTTAATGATGGTTGATAATGGTAATGGAATGGCAATAGTATCATTATTTTCAATATTGCTATGAATTGTTGGGGGGCTTGTGACTTTTGGGTTTTGGACTACTTCCATTATCAAGTAGTTGAACTTTTGAGGATTTGTTAGTAATACTAGTTTTTCATGAGTGTATCTAGTGAACTAGTAGGTTCTTGGAATTTGAATGTTTTAAAGCTTTTTTTACATCCCTTGGGAGCCTTTCCTAGATAAATTCAAACAAAATGAAAATAAACTAGCAGTTGCATCTAAAGGAGGTTCAAAGATTATGCTAATAGAAAACTAGATATATATGTTAATATGCTAGAGAGTATGTGTTTATGCATGCAAATTCTAGTTACATGTGGTCGCATTAAACAATTAATAATTATTTTTTATTTTTATTTTATTTTTAAGGTTCTTTATTCTAAAATTTAATAAAATAAGGTATAATTTTTTAAAAAATTTAAGTTCTTGAACATACATTTTTTAAATTTATAATAATATGGTTTTATAAAGTTGATTATATCTTAATTGTTAAGATTTAAGTGGTCTCATACAATATTTTAATTAGCTAATTTAAAATTTATATTAAAATAGAAATATAAATTTTTTAATTTGGATGTTCAATTTCAAAAAGTCATCTATAACTTTAAGTGGAAAAGAGGGATTTAAAATTATATAATCATTTTTTACAATATTACAAAATTATCATATAATTACACATTTTGTTTTCTCATTTTTAATTTATTTTTAAAAATTAACTATTGGAAAAAAATATGATTATAACTTTTGTAACTCTATTGATTATTTAAAAAATCTTTTAAAAAATTTTGATCTTAAAATGTTGCTCATATTCAACATATAATATAAATAATGTTCACTTATAAAATAGAACATAAAAAACAATTTTATTTTTTAACTGTACAAAATATTATCAACTTATTAAATAAGGTTAGAAAATAGTTTTGCCAATAGTAAGTTTCCATAATATTTATCAATTGATCAAATCAAGTTGGAAACTGGTTTCGACAATAGTAAGTTTCCATGTCTTCAAGAAAAGACAACTAATTTTATAAATTTGATCAGATAAATTTTAGAATATCTTTTAACTGAACAAAATATTTATCAACTTATAAAATTGGGTTGAAAACTGGTTTTGAGGATAGTAAGCTTCCATATTTTGAGGAAAAGACAACTGAGGTCAATTTTGGACTCACAGATCTAAAGGAAAAACCTGCTAAAAATTCTAAAGTAAAATAACATAAAGTAAAAAATGTAGATAAAGTAAAATAATTCTTAACTAAAAATTAAAATTTGCATGTCTTATATAAATAAATAAAATAAAATAGCTTTTAAATAAGTGAAATAATTTAAAACTTACAATTTCTAAATAGATATATTTAAGATATCTATATTAATATTTTCTCATCACAAATTAAGAAGCAAATTTAATTGATCAATCACAAAAGATTAATTTATAAATTATTTAAAATATATATTTATTTAAACATTTTAAATATAATTTAATATCATTATTTTAAATATTTAAGGTATTTTATAATTTCTCAACAATACCTAAAAATTTAGATGAGAAATTAATTTAATAGCTTTGTTACCAAAATATCAATAAAAGGGCACTATTAATTATTTATCAAATTATTAAAAATAAATTTTATTTTTTTAATTAATATATTTTCTTTATTATAAATCTATTAATTATAATAATGGTTTCTAACTATTTTTGGTGCCACTGGAAAGAATTCTTAATGAAACCATAGAGGGAAAGGATTTTGTTGTTGAGTGCCATATTTTTAAGTTTTATAAAGAATGTCATGGTACTTTTAAATAATGTAGGGTAAAGCATAATAAAATTATTCAACTATTTTATACATGAATTGTTTGTAATAGTGGAATTTATAATTTATATTATTTTTATTTAATGTTGTGTTTATTTTTAAGAGAATGATTTAATATATTTATATATCAATAAATAGTATCATTTTATGTAAAGTTGAGCTTATTCTCTAAGCTTTCATCTCTCTCATTTACATACATTCTTATAAATTTATTCACATCTTATTCATTTTTGCACATCCTTTTATACATCTTTCATTTATTACACCACACATTAAAATACTTATTTCGTATAGACAATATCGTTTACCTAGCTTGGGTCATTCTCATGGGAATGAGATCAATCTTGTGGTTGTAGATTGGACCCCTAAATTTCTAAAATTAAAAACTTAAATTTCTTAGCTCTTACCTATTTTAATAATTATTGTGAGCCAACTAAACATGTGTTTGCATGATTAATTTTAATGTACTTATATTTAAAGATTTATTTTTGTGTAAGCCTCTTGATCATCTCATCCTTGAGCTTATATAGAGTCACTACCATTGTTAAGCATAATTTTGGCTCTACTTCCTTCCCCATCAGTTTTACTCCCTAATACGGCCTATCATATGGTTACACTCCTCCCCTTAAAAAATTCTTCCACTCTAGCATTCTACACATATCTAGTCCAATCACTTGTATAGCTACCACTATTACAGCCTCCATTCATATTGCCCATATTGTCCCTCTATCCCAATACTTGATCAATATTTCTTACAATGTGTGCAACCCATTTACAACCATGTAGATATGCTTCTTACTTCATAATACCTATTTACCCCCTCTACCATTTAAAATACTCCTAATACCATCCTTTCTATCTACCACCACACTAGATACATTTGTGCAAGAATAGTTATTTATCTAAAGAGAGAAGGACGAAAAAACAAACTCATGACCATTCTTTTAGGAAAGTAAGGGTTTTTCAATAGGTTCAACCTAACCCTCATGTTTCGTAGATGTGGTGGTCATGTGTCATAGGGGGTTTGAGCCAACATGGTTTGGATAAACTAGGTTGGGTCAAACCTCCTTAACTATAATAACACTAATTCTTCTATCTTTATGTGGGGCATGAGATAAAGTGGGTTTAACCCAACTAGGGTTGGTTGAACTCTCTTGAACCTAACATGTTTATTGATAGACTAAGTGGGAAAGTTTTGTTAGAACACATAGATATACTAAGAGTGGGGTGAATCAGTATATCCTTCAAATAAATCCAATTCAATTTTAACAATCAAAACTTATTACTGTCTTAGTCAAATAAATCATTCAAGGCACAATCACACAACCATAACACCAAATTTACATGGAAAACCCTTCAAGGAAAAAACTACAATAAGAAAGCTACTTGGAGCTACTATCCAAGTCCAACCTCACAAAAATGAAACAATATTTACAAGAAAATTTTATGGCTTCAACCAAAGGAAGTTTACAACTCCTTATCAATACAACAATTCCAAAAAGAGGCTACAACCTCAGTATACTGTAATACTTGATGAATTCAAATGATCATATGCCACCACAACACCTTTAATGCCTTTGGCTCACTACCTTTAGTACTCACTCATAAAAAATTTCTTTCGGCACACTACCTTCAACACTCCACTCACACACTTCTACATTTGGCTCACTACCTTCAACATTATCTCACTTCTACCTTCGTCTCACTACCTTCAGCACCCATTCACACACTTCCAATTTTAGTTCACCACCTTCAACACTCTTCAAATACTTCTTTGCACATTCACACACATTCTTTTACTTTTAGCTCACTACTTTTGACATATATCACTTTTAGTACATTGAATACACACACACTGCTACAACTCACTCAATCACACACTTGATCCTTCATTTATACCTTTCACAAGCTTCAAAATGTTTTTCCTTGTTAACCAAACTAAAACGTGTAAACATGAAACATGCATCAACCATAATGAATCAACTCCAAATCATTCACAAGAAAGGGAAATTAAATGCAGTCCAAGCCAAAAGATAAGCATGACCTATTTTACATCTACACACAATCTAATGCTGGTGCACACAACAAAAACTTGGCACAAGTTCTTCAAAATACTAGGTTGGCCCAACAAACGCTTAACTCTCCAAATATTAACTCTAGACCACAAGCAGTACCAAAGAGACTAGATAACATCATGTAGATCACATCACAAGCATTGAATGATATTAAAAACATTTCCATTCCCTCCTTTTATAACTTCATGCAACATTAAGCTGGAGCAGGCAAACAGACACTGAACTGGTATCTCTTGCATACCCAAAATAATAGTCTTGAGATAGAACATGAAAAAATCAACTTGTAGTACACCTCAACAATTGAAACTTGAAGGGATAAATTAGATAAAACTTTTGAAATCATCCTCCAAACCGCAAGACCACAACATCGACTGTGGAGAAATGCAAAGCATTTACCTGAAACTTCCTAACTATTATAGTACAGTCTTCACGTTGCAAGTTCTAGAAACCTCTACGGTAATTTTTATGTTTTGAAATTAGGAACATAAATATTGTACATCTACATATGAAAAAACTTCCAAACTACAAGGCTATATCTTCAAATGTAGAGGAATGTAGAGCATTCTCTAGAGCTTTTTAGTACAAATTCTTGAGCTTCTATCTATAATAAAATCTTATGCAATGTTTTACATCAAAAGATAGTGAATACAACATTCACAACATCATTCACCTAATCATGAGAAACAAGAGATATAGAATAATTGTATAGCAAGCTCATAACATCCATCATCATACACAATACTTTTGATCAACATACTGATTGCATCATATGCAACCAACCAAACACTACCACTCTGCTGACATCAATGACAATACCAACAACATGTGGATTCTATTGACATCAATGAAAATACTTACAACAACCTTGCAATAATCTCCCCCTTTGGTATTGATGGCAACACTAACCTGATATGAAATTTTCTCCCCCTTTGACATCAAGGGAAAAGGTCTAGTGGTCTTCATCTATATTTACAACAACACGCAAGCTCCCCATTACTACATAAACCTTAACATCCTTCTACCTTCTCCCCTTGAGTAGTAGCCATCATCAATCTAGGCATAAAAATATGTTTTGAATTGCACCCCCTGGACAAGAACAACATCTATGCATCTAGTTAGGAGGGGAAACAACCCCTAAATTCTATTTGAGGTACTCAAATGTATCCTTTGAAAGTTCCTTAGTAAAGATATTTGCAACCTATTCCTTTGTGAGCGCATACTCCAATCTTACTTCTTGCTTTGCAACATTCTCTCTTAAGAAGTGAACCTGATAGATATATGGTTGGTTCTACAATGCATCATTGGATTCTTTGAAATATTGATGGTGCTTGTATTATCACACAAGTTAGGAATGGGTTCATCATATACATCACCTTAATATCCTTCAAATTTTACTCCATCCACAATAGTTGGGTAGAACAAGATGTTGTAGCTATATACTATACTTTAACTGTTGATAAGGACATTGATTCCTACTTATTACTAAACCAAGAGATCAATATATCTCCCAAAAAAAACTCCACCACTGGTGCTTCTTCTATCATCAACACTCCTAGCCCAATCAACATCAATATATGCACTTAGATAAAATTCATCATCTATTTGATACTACAATTCATAATCTAGAGTGCTCTTCAAATATTTGAAAATCCTCTTGACAACCTTTACATGAGTTTCTTTTGGATCATCTTGAAACCTTGCAACCAAGTAGGGGTGATCCCATAATACTGGTTTACAAGTTTTGGAAAAACTGGACACTGAATTAATTTTTTGTAACTAAATCTTCACTTTCGGGCACCTGTAGCTGCTAAATTGTGAGGAATTTGAAGATGATGCAAACTATTGATTTGTGACATTTTTTCTATAGATTCTAAAACTATTTTTTTTCAAAATTTTTAGAATCAAATTTCCCTTCTTTTTCCATCTCCTTCGAAAACTAGTTTTTTTCAGTAAACACCATTTTTAAGGAGTGATGCTCACCGTATACAACATGACTTTTTTTCCATCAAGGATGAAATTCTAATTTTTTCAAATTTAGATTTGTAACTACAATATCTAGCACTTTCATTTGGTTTCATTGTGTTTTATTGAATATTTTTTCCTTAATCAAGTTTTGAAGTCAAAC
>VDFB02286165.1:0-36917 GCA_007258455.2 Sequoia sempervirens | reverse complement strand
AGTGGTCACGCCATGTAACACGCTGGCCTGAAGGAAGTCTACCAGATCTCTGAGCTTCCAGAAACAAAAGGCACTTGCCCAGGGCCTCCCCATAATTCAACCCGGAACACTCACACACAAACACATTAAAACAGAGCAATGCCACCACCACCCATAACCAGCAACTCCTCCAACAATGAATCATTTTCTCCATGACACCCACTCAACATGCAATTCCAATCAACCAAAACGTCAAAAGTATCAGCAAATGCAATGTAAATGGAGATAAAACGCCCCGCCTCTGGATCCACGATTAAATCTCATTTGAAGATCAAAAAATGCACCCTGGCAAACATTTTCTCCCGACTCCAACAGAGCATAATGATGATCCATTGCAGTTGCTCAAGCATATATTTTCTTGCAGACTGCTACTACTGTTCCACTCAGACCAAATCATGGCATATCAAATAATGGGTATGCATTAAATGAGATGAACCAATTGAAGCTGGCCTTCACGTTGTCTTATGCTCGTTCTTCTTTGAAACTTCCTCTCAGCCTTCACCATGAACACTGTAAAAGCATTGTAAGTAGAAGTAGCTCGGGGTAAACAAGTTACAACAGAAATTCTCCTTAATTTGGCGGGACTGATCAGGGGCCTACCCTAGTCCAGTTTCTGTCACTTTCCACTATTGAAAATTAGCGACAAATTTAAAAGAAAGAGCGTAATAGTAAACGTGATTCAATGGCGTTGACGGAACTCTGTTGGTTGTTGGGCTCGTCTTTGCCGTCAGTATCCGGCTTCCGAAATTATTGGGTAAGAGACAATTTTGACGATTAAACGAAATGAATGCTATTCTTTGCCTGTGTGCAGAGCTCGAGAAACGGAAATTTAGGTATAAGCCGTTCCATGCGGCGAAATTAGAGTTGAGAAGAGCGTCTCCGTTAATTGCCGTCCCTCATGGCTTTCCAGTGATTTAAATGGAAAAATATTGTAACGGCAGTTTTTACGGTTGAGCCTCCACCGCTTACTAATTACGAATGCATTTCCCAAAATTCTTTTTCATTATAGGAAGATTTACTAAATTTGAAAAGAATAAAAAACGTCTCATTTAAGGCAGGCTGGGTCCCGTGAGAAGGGTTACTTCAGTACTAGGGATGGGTGTTAAGCGGTTTATTCATATGGGCTAGCGTGACGGTGCTTTTGCTAATTTATTATTTATTTATTTTTAAGAATTTTTTTTTCTTTACAATAGGGGTGTCCCTGCGACCAGTCTATCAGTTCATATTTTGGGTATCTAGGGCGAGTGGGGGTGAGACTAGTCCCTTGTGGGGGGCTCCGACAGCCGGCAAGCCAGTCAGAATTGGGTAAACCCGGGAGCAAAGTTGAACCCGAAACCAATGGGGAGGAAACCCACGACCCAAGCTAACTCCGCTACCTGTGCCGGCTAGCAAGTCAAACCCAAATTTTATTAAAGTTAGTGGTTTATATTTTTTTAGGTAGTTGTGAAATTTAATTTTTTTAATTATATTTTTTTTAAAATGTGTTAAAAAGTAGGCAAGAAAATATGAGAAAAATGATGAAAAGTAGTAGGTGTAGTCATATCTCACATTTTTAGTTACACAATTTCACTATTCTACTTTATCTACATTTGAATTCAAAATTTTCTAGAGTAATAGTTTCATCATTGTCCAACAAACTTTCAAATTATTTGTTTATGTTTTATTAAAGTTTTATTATTAATGTTAAGGGGTGTTTTATAGGTGTAGTAAGGTATGGAGCATCATGTCATAATTATGTATATAAAAATCAAAATATAACTAACATATGTTTAATTAATGTTGAGGGGTAGTAAGACATCATGTCATGATTATGTATACAAAAAACAAATTATCATGATTGTATATATAAAACCAAAATGTAAACTACATCTATTTTAAAAAAACCAAACTATTAAATTATAATTATTTTAAAATAACATATAAGTACATTTTTCAAAGTAAAAACAAAGCAAAAGAATTAATGAAATAATGAATAGTGACTTTTCTAGAAGTAAAATTAAAGTTGCATACAAACATAAAACAAGTGTACTACAAATAAAATAAATTAAACAATGTAGATAAAATACAATAAATAGTTTTAAAGTGGCTTCATAAGGGGTTCAAGTAAGAGAGGGCTAGTGAGGAATTACCTGTAGTACGTGTGAAGGCCACAAATGTGTGGGGGAGAGAAGAACTATCTTGTTATTGGCACATGGTAATTAGTAATTGGGTTGGGAGGATCAAACTATGATGTTTGAATGGAGTAATAATGTGTAATGTAGGTGAATTGGTTTAATGTGGTAGTATGAAGGATTTGGAAATATTTGGTTCCTAGTCTTTAGTTGATGGTTGTTGAGATTTTTGGTGGCAATAAGATGTAGAGGGGAAATGGTTTCTTCCTCTAGTAGAGGGAAGAGGAGGCAAAAAGAACTAAAAAAATGTAGTAGCCCTATTATTAATGGTTGGAGAAGGAAGGATCATGTGGGAGGGGAAGAGATGTTGGGGAATTCTATGAAATTTTTAGATAGAGAGATTGCTAGTCTTAAATTGAGGTTGTGGGTGACTTGTATTTGGGAGCTAACAAAGGAGGATGATGGCAAGCCCCATGTGTAAGAATTAGGGAGGCAGTTTCTAAGAATTATTTGGACCCAAATCAATTGGTGGGTAGGCATAATGTTTTTGACATTACATAGTCATTAAGTAGTACAAGGATGCTATTAATGACCATGAGCACTTTATTATGAGGACATTGTTGGATCTTAAAAAATGAAGGTGTACTTCAACTACCAATTGAACCACTTCCATGGACTTGTCAACATTTATCCACATCAAACCATTGCAAAGTTACCTATAAACTTAAGGTACAACTTTTGATGATAATGATTTTAATATATTATCCTATTATTGTGAAGAGTCAAAGGATGGTATTAAAACTATTCCTCTATTTCCAGTAAAAGTATGTGTAAAGATGTATTAATTGATCTAGGAATGATGGGGACTTGTGTAATTTTCCCCCGCCTTGTGTGTGATGTTTATAAAATAGTAGCTTTAGATTGTTGGAGGAAGGGCTAAGGTGATTTGCCACCCTCCTCATAAGGTTAGATAGTATGATGTGGTGGGTATGTGAGGTAATGTGGCTTTTGGGGGGCTTTTGTATAGATAGTTAATGATGGTTGATAATGGTAATGGAATGGAAATAGTGTTATTATTTTCAATATTGCTATGAATTGTTGGGGGGCTTGTGACTTTTGGGTTTTGGACTACTTCTATTATCAAGTAGTTGAACTTTTGAGGATTTGTTAGTAATACTAGTTTTTCATGAGTGTATCTAGTGAACTAGTAGGTTATTGGAATTTGAATGTTTTAAAGCTTTTTTTACATCCCTTGGGAGCCTTTCCTAGATAAATTCAAACAAAATGAAAATAAACTAGCAGTTGCATCTAAAGGAGGTTCAAAGATTATGCTGATAGAAAACTAGATATATATGTTAATATGCTAGAGAGTATGTGTTTATGCATGCAAATTCTAGTTACATGTGATCGCATTAAACAATTAATAATTATTTTTTATTTTTATTTTATTTTTAAGGTTCTTTATTCTAAATTTAATAAAATAAGGTATAATTTTTTAAAAAATTTAAGTTCTTGAACATACATTTTTTAAATTTATAATAATATGGTTTTATAAAGTTGATTATATCTTAATTGTTAAGATTTAAGTGGTCTCATACAATATTTT
The DNA here is from genome assembly GCA_007258455.2 of Sequoia sempervirens. Lineage (NCBI taxonomy): Eukaryota > Viridiplantae > Streptophyta > Pinopsida > Cupressales > Cupressaceae > Sequoia > Sequoia sempervirens. Next base: position 33,161 of record VDFB02286165.1, on the reverse strand, counting down.
AATTAGCTAATTTAAAATTTATATTAAAATAGAAATATAATTTTTTTAATTTGGATGTTCAATTTCAAAAAGTCATCTATAACTTTAAGTAGAAAAGAGGGATTTAAAATTATATAATCATTTTTTACAATATTACAAAATTATCATATAATTATACATTTTGTTTTCTCATTTTTAATTTATTTTTAAAAATTAACTATTGGAAAAAAATATGATTATAACTTTTGTAACTCTATTGATTATTTAAAAAATCTTTTAAAAAATTTTGATCTTAAAATGTTGCTCATATTCAACATATAATATAAATAATGTTCACTTATAAAATAGAACATAAAAAACAATTTTATTTTTTAACTGTACAAAATATTATCAACTTATTAAATAAGGTTAGAAAATAGTTTTGCCAATAGTAAGTTTCCATAATATTTATCAATTGATCAAATCAAGTTGGAAACTGGTTTCGACAATAGTAAGTTTCCATGTCTTCAAGAAAAGACAACTAATTTTATAAATTTGATCAGATAAATTTTAGAATATCTTTTAACTGAACAAAATATTTATCAACTTATAAAATTGGGTTGAAAACTGGTTTTGAGGATAGTAAGCTTCCATATTTTGAGGAAAAGACAACTGAGGTCAATTTTGGACTCACAGATCTAAAGGAAAAACCTGCTAAAAATTCTAAAGTAAAATAACATAAAGTAAAAAATGTAGATAAAGTAAAATAATTCTTAACTAAAAATTAAAATTTGCATGTCTTATATAAATAAATAAAATAAAATAGCTTTTAAATAAGTGAAATAATTTAAAACTTACAATTTCTAAATAGATATATTTAAGATATCTATATTAATATTTTCTCATCACAAATTAAGAAGCAAATTTAATTGATCAATCACAAAAGATTAATTTATAAATTATTTAAAATATATATTTATTTAAACATTTTAAATATAATTTAATATCATTATTTTAAATATTTAAGGTATTTTATAATTTCTCAACAATACCTAAAAATTTAGATGAGAAATTAATTTAATAGCTTTGTTACCAAAATATCAATAAAAGGGCACTATTAATTATTTATCAAATTATTAAAAATAAATTTTATTTTTTTAATTAATATATTTTCTTTATTATAAATCTATTAATTATAATAATGGTTTCTAACTATTTTTGGTGCCACTGGAAAGAATTCTTAATGAAACCATAGAGGGAAAGGATTTTGTTGTTGAGTGCCATATTTTTAAGTTTTATAAAGAATGTCATGGTAATTTAAATAATGTAGGGTAAAGCATAATAAAATTATTCAACTATTTTATACATGAATTGTTTGTAATAGTGGAATTTATAATTTATATTATTTTTATTTAATGTTGTGTTTATTTTTAAGAGAATGACTTAATATATTTATATATCAATAAATAGTACCATTTTATGTAAAATTGAGCTTATTCTCCAAGCTTTCATCTCTCTCATTTACATACATTCTTATAAATTTATTCACATCTTATTCATTTTTGCACATCCTTTTATACATCTTTCATTTATTACACCACACATTAAAATACTTATTTCCTATAGACAATATCGTTTACCTAGCTTGGGTCATTCTCATGGGAATGAGATCGATCTTGTGGTTGTAGATTGGACCCCTAAATTTCTAAAATTAAAAACTTAAATTTCTTAGCTCTTACCTATTTTAATAATTATTGTGAGCCAACTAAACATGTGTTTGCATGATTAATTTTCATGTACTTATATTTAAAGATTTATTTTTGTGTAAGCCTCTTGATCATCTCATCCTTGAGCTTATATAGAGTCACTACCATTGTTAACCATAATTTTGGCTCTACTTCCTTCCCCATCAGTTTTACTCCCTAATACGGCCTATCATATGGTTACACTCCTCCCCTTAAAAAATTCTTCCACTCTAGCATTCTACACATATCTAGTCCAATCACTTGTATAGCTACCACTATTACAGCCTCCATTCATATTGCCCATATTGTCCCTCTATCCCAATACTTGATCAATATTTCTTACAATGTGGGCAACCCATTTACAACCATGTAGATATGCTTCTTAATTCATAATACCTATTTACCCCCTCTACCATTTAAAATACTCCTAATACCATCCTTTCTATCTACCACCACACTAGATACATTTGTGCAAGAATAGTTATTTATCTAAAGAAAGAAGGACGAAAAAACAAACTCATGACCATTCTTTTAGGAAAGTAAGGGTTTTTCAATAGGTTCAACCTAACCCTCATGTTTTGTAGATGTGGTGGTCATGTGTCATAGGGGGTTTGAGCCAACATGGTTTGGATAAACTAGGTTGGGTCAAACCTCCTTAACTATAATAACACTAATTCTTCTATCTTTATGTGGGGCATGAGATAAAGTGGGTTTAGCCCAACTAGGGTTGGTTGAACTCTCTTGAACCTAACATGTTTATTGATAGACTAAGTGGGAAAGTTTTGTTAGAACACATAGATATACTGAGAGGGGGGTGAATCAGCATATCCTTCAAATAAATCCAATTCAATTTTAACAATCAAAACTTATTACTGTCTTAGTCAAATAAATCATTCAAGGCACAATCACACAACCATAACACCAAATTTACATGGAAACCCCTTCAAGGAAAAAACTACAATAAGAAAGCTACTTGGAGCTACTATCCAAGTCCAACCTCACAAAAATGAAACAATATTTACAAGACAATTTTATGGCTTCAACCAAAGGAAGTTTACAACTCCTTATCAATACAACAATTCCAAAAAGAGGCTACAACCTTAGTATACTGTAATACTTGATGAATTCAAATGATCATATGCCACCACAACACCTTTAATGCCTTCAGCTCACTACCTTTAGTACTCACTCATAAAAAATTCCTTTCGGCACACTACCTTCAACACTCCACTCACACACTTCTACATTTGGCTCACTACCTTCAACATTATCTCACTTCTACCTTCGTCTCACTACCTTCAGCACCCATTCACACACTTCCAATTTTAGTTCACCACCTTCAACACTCTTCAAATACTTCTTTGCACATTCACACACATTCTTTTACTTTTAGCTCACTGCTTTTGACATATATCACTTTTAGTACATTGAATACACACACACTGCTACAACTCACTCAATCACACACTTGATCCTTCATTTATACCTTTCACAAGCTTCAAAATTTTTTTCCTTGTTAACCAAACTAAAACGTGTAAACATGAAACATGCATCGACCATAATGAATCAACTCCAAATCATTCACAAGAAAGGGAAATTAAATGCAGTCCAAGCCAAAAGATAAGCATGACCTATTTTACATCTACACACAATCTAATGCTGGCGCACACAACAAAAACTTGGCACAAGTTCTTCAAAATACTAGGTTGGCCCAACAAACACTTAACTCTCCAAATATTAACTCTAGACCACAAGCAGTACCAAAGAGACTAGATAACATCATGTAGATCACATCACAAGAATTGAATGATATTCAAAAACATTTCCATTCCCTCCTTTTATAACTTCATGCAACATTAAGTTGGAGCAGGCAAACAGACACTGAACGGGTATCTCTTGCATACCCAAAAAACATAGTCTTGAGATAGAACATTAAAAAATAAACTTGTAGTACACCTCAACAATTGAAACTTGAAGGGAGAAATTAGATAAAACTTTTGAAATCATCCTCCAAACCGCAAGACCACAACATCGACTGTGGAGAAATGCAAAGCATTTACTTGAAACTTCCTAACTATTATAGTACAGTCTTCACGTTGCAAGTTCTAGAAACCTCTACGGTAAATTTTATGTTTTGCAATTAGGAACATAAATATTGTACATCTACATATGAAAAAACTTCCAAACTGCAAGGCTATATCTTCAAATGTAGAGGAATGTAGAGAATTCTCTAGAGCTTTTTAGTACAAATTCTTGAGCTTCTATCTATAATAAAATCTTATGCAATGTTTTACATCAAAAGATAGTGAATACAACATTCACAACATCATTCACCTAATCATGAGAAACAAGAGATATAGAATAATTGTATAGCAAGCTCATAACATCCATCATCATACACAATACTTTTGATCAACATACTGATTGCATCATATGCAACCAACCAAACACTACCACTTTGCTGACATCAATGACAATACCAACAACATGTGGATTCTATTGACATCAATGAAAATACCTACAACAACCTTGTAGTAATCTCCCCCTTTGGCATTGATGGCAACACTAACCTGATATGAAATTTTCTCCCCCTTTGACATCAAGGGAAAAGGTCTAGTGGTCTTCATCTATATTTACAACAACACACAAGCTCCCCATTACTACATAAACCTTAACATCCTTCTACCTTCTCCCCTTGAGTAGTAGCCATCATCAATCCAGGCATAAAAATATGTTTTGAATTGCACCCCCTGGACAAGAACAACATCTATGCATCTAGTTAGGAGGGGAAACAACCCCTAAATTCTATTTGAGGTACTCAAATGTATCCTTTGAAAGTGCCTTAGTAAAGATATTTGCAACCTATTCCTTTGTGAGCACATACTCCAATCTTACTTCTTGCTTTGCAACATTCTCTCTTAAGAAGTGAACCTGATAGATATATGGTTGGTTCTACAATGCATCATTGGATTCTTTGAAATATTGATGGTGCTTGTATTATCACACAAGTTAGGAATGGGTTCATCATATACATCACCTTAATATCCTTCAAATTTTACTCCATCCACAATAGTTGGGTAGAACAAGATGTTGTAGCTATATACTATACTTTAACTGTTGATAAGGACATTGATTCCTACTTATTACTAAACCAAGAGATCAATATATCTCCCAAAAAAAACTCCACCACTGGTGCTTCTTCTATCATCAACACTCCTAGCCCAATCAACATCAATATATGCACTTAGATAAAATTCATCATCTATTTGATACTACAATTCATAATCTAGAGTGCTCTTCAAATATTTGAAAATCCTCTTGACAACCTTTACATGAGTTTCTTTTGGATCATCTTGAAACCTTGCAACCAAGTAGGGGTGATCCCATAATACTGGTTTACAAGTTTTGGAAAAACTGGACACTGAATTAATTTTTTGTAACTAAATCTTCACTTTCGGGCACCTGTAGCTGCTAAATTGTGAGGAATTTGAAGATGATGCAAACTATTGATTTGTGACATTTTTTCTATAGATTCTAAAACTATTTTTTTTCAAAATTTTTAGAATCAAATTTCCCTTCTTTTTCCATCTCCTTCGAAAACTAGTTTTTTTCAGTAAACACCATTTTTAAGGAGTGATGCTCACCGTATACAACATGACTTTTTTTCCATCAAGGATGAAATTCTAATTTTTTCAAATTTAGATTTGTAACTACAATATCTAGCACTTTCATTTGGTTTCATTGTGTTTTATTGAATATTTTTTCCTTAATCAAGTTTTGAAGTCAAACCAATTACAATTCAGACATAGGCAAACCGTATACAACATAACTTTTGTTGTATGTATCGAAATTCAATTTTTTTTTACTTGGATCAAGGACATCAATACCTAGCCTCCACATATTTTTTAGAATTTTATTTTGATAATCTACTATTTTTCCACATGTACAGAACATAGAGCTTGATTTTTGGCGAAAACCCTATGTTTAATCAAAGTAAAAAACTAAATACATAATAAAACCAAAACATATTAAAATTATATTTGTTGGATAGCTCATTTCGAGGACTACCATCATCCAGTTGGATCTATAAAGTCTCCTCCATTTTCATCCTCAACATGATCTTCGAAGGGAAAAATTATGGAGATTTTTGGTTCCAAAGGGGGAGAAGGGGGAAAAGGGGGGTTCAAATGAACCCTGGAGACCCCGGCAAGCCCCTTGGAGTTCATTCGAACACAGGTTCCCTTCGAACCTAGGTTAAGCTCAAACAACTAGGGTTTGAGTGAATTTACTTTCCTAAAAGTTTCCCTTTGTTTTTTATTCCAGAAAATGAGAAATGTGGGACCCAACATTTAATAGGGTTCGCTCGAAGGGGTGTTCGAGAAAACCCCCTTTGGGTTAGCTCGAACCTTTGTTCAAACCCCCAAAAACCAAAATTTTCACCATGGGGGCATTTTTTGCAATTTTCCTTCCTCATTGGAATTGTAAACTAGTTTTGTGGATTTACCCATATAAAACTTGCATAATATCAGGCCTTGATTCTATTAGGTACAATAGGCCCCCAATCATAAACATATACAGAGTTTGATCAACCTTGGGTGGCTCATCATCCTTACTCAAATGGCAACCTATTGCCATCGAAGTACTCACTAGTTTACAATCTTCCATTCCAAACTTCTTCAACATTTCCTTGACATACTTTGCTTGAGAGATAAAAATATAATTATATAATTAAGAAATTTGAAGTCTAAGAAAAAAAGATAACTCACCTATCATATACATTTCATTTTTTTTGCATCTCATCAGAAAACTTACACATTTCATCATTCCCACCAAAGATTATATCATCAACATACACAACAATGATTAGAATTATTTCATCCTCAAATTTAATCTATAGATTATTATCTGTGGTATCTTTCTTGAAGCCCTACTAGAGTAGGTACTTGTCCAACCTTGCATACCAAGCCCTAGGGGCTTGTTTTAAGCCATACAAATCCTTCTTAAGTTTGCACACCATTTTTGGATACTATAATAACTAAAATCCATCAAGCTGCTCTATATACACTTTTTCTTCCAAATCACCATTCAAGAAAGCAGTTTTCGTATCCATTTGATACACACTAAAGTTCTCGTGAACTGCAAATTCAAGAAACATTCTAATAGCCTCCATTCTTGCTACTATAGAAAATGTTTCCTTGAAGTCAATTCCTTCCACTTGTGAATAGCCTGTGCACACTAGCCTTGCTTTGTTTCTCACCACTTCTCCATCTTCATTCAATTTATTTTTGAACACCCATTTTGTTCCTATCACATTCTTGTCTATAGGTCTTGGCACCAATTCCTAAGTCTAATTTTTCTCTATCTGATGTAGTTCTTCTTCTGTTGCTTGGATCCAATCTTCATCCTTGCTAGCATCATAAAAAGTCTTAGGTTCTATTCTTGATAACATAGAGAAATTTACCCATTCATTTGTTCTTGCAATTCTCCTTCTTGTTTGCACACCTTCAATCTTATCTCCAGTTATCTAATATTTTGAATGATTCTTTTGAACATACTTGGAAGGAGTCTTGAAGACTTGCTCTTTTTTATTTTTCTACAATTTCTTCTTTTTCTTCCTCTAAGTAGGTAGGCTCATCAAACCACCAATCTTCTTGCTCATGTGTGTATTGATGTGATCTTCATCAACTTTGACATTTACACTTTCAACAATGTTCCTCAACCTTTTATTGTAACATTTGTAGGCTTTTCTTCTAGTTGAGTATCCAAGAAAGATTCCCTCATCAAATCTTGAGTCAATTTTTCCCAAACCTTCTTCATCTCTTTTGATAAAATATGTGCTTCCAAAAATTCTGAAATACTTGACAATCGTTGGTCTTCCATACCAAAGCTCATAAGGAGTTTTGGTGCTATCCACCCTTAGATAACCTTTGTTAAGAATTTAAATAGTAGTATGGACTACTTCTTTCCAATATACATTAGACAATTTGGCTTCATTCAACATAGTACTTGTCATCTCCTAAATTTTTATGTTCTTTCTTTCTACTACTCCATTTTGCTAAGGAGTTCTAGCAGCAGACAGATGCCTCTTTATCCCATGTTCCTCATAGAATTATTCAAACTCATTTAATGTGAATTCACCACCTTTATCAAAATTTAAACACTTGATTCTAGCATTCATTTCATTTTCAACCATTGACTTGAAAATTTTAAATCTATTGAAAGCTTTTGATTTTTTTTTTAAGAATGTAACCCATGTCATGTTAAAGAAATAATTAATGAGTAACATGAAATACCTTTCATCTTGAAGACTCTTGGTCTTGATAGGTCCACACAAATGAGTATGAACTAGCTCTAAAGGTCTTGTGGAAGAATACTCCTCAGACTTGAGTTTTATCCTTGTTTGCTTCCCAATTTGACATTCTTTACACATGGTGCTTGTAGGCTTAACAATCTTTGGCATATCTCTTACTGCTTGCATGGAGCTGATCTTCACAAGGTTGTAAAATTTATGTTGCAAGGTGTGCACCCTTGGTCTCCTTGTGCTGTGCAACATATTGCTTGGGTTTGTGGCATGGCTTAACCGCCTCCCGTGGATTCATTAACTCTGACGATTGTATTGGGCATTAACAGGTTGATCTTTTGGTGCAATGACAACCATTTGTGCAATAATTAGTATTAGAGCCTGGGTCATAGGGTGAAACCCCTCGCTTGTGCTGGGGGATTGTTGCAAGGTGTGCACCCTTGGTCTCCTTGTGTTGTGCAGTGTAATGCTTGGGTTTGTGACATGGCTTAACTGCCTCCCATGGATTAATTAACTTTGGCGGTTGTATCAGGCATTAACAGGTTGATCTTTTGGTGCAACAACAATTGTTTGTGAAACAAGTTGATGTGTCCCATCCTCTTGTACCACAACCAATATTCATTTGTTTGTCCTAGAAGATAACTTCTCCCATTAACACCCTTTAGATTGTACAAATTATTTTTTGTCCTATCCTTCTATCACCAATTTTCCATAATTTGTTCTTCTAATTTCACAACCTTGATTATGAAATATAAGATTATATCCCTTGCTGCACATCTGTCTTACATTGAGAAGATTATGTTTGAGGCCTCCAACATAGAGGATACCTTCTATCTTGGATTTCCCACCAATACTCATGGTTCCCTTTCCATATATTTGTGTTGATGAATTGTCTCCAAATTTAACTAATCCACCATTCCACTTAACCATATTGATGAATTTTCTTTTATCACCAGTCATGTGGCTTGAACAACCACTATCTATTACCCCGAGAATTTTCTTTTCCTTAAGAATGAATTGTTTTTTGGACAACCATTGAGTTTTCAACATCATTGCTTGTTTCCTTGACTTCCTTAGTAACATTTTCCTTTTGAATTTTTGATTTTTTTAAATCACTTCTATAATATTTTTCTATATATCCAAAATTTTTGCATATTTATCTCAAAAAAAAAATGTTGCATATTTGACATGTCACTCTGACATCCACTAGAGAAGTAAGAGAATTTCTACTTACAAAATTTCTTCTATTCATTTCAGATTTGCACTCTATAGGCTTATGACCATACTTATTGCATATGAAAAAATAACCAAAAAATTCATGATTGAACCTATTTTTGGAGATACTTATTGCATGGTGAGATCTTTCTTGATGTCTAATATCAACTTCCAGATTTTGATACATTGATTTCTCTAACTCCTTTTTGAGTAAAAGGATTTCTTTCTCAAGCTTTGTGCATTCTTTTATCTTGGCTTCAATCAGGGCCTTTTGCATTTTTTTCTCTTTCCTTGCACATTCTAGGTCATCAAGAGAAGAGACAACTTAACCTTCAAAATCAACTTCACCTTCTTCATCCATAATTTTTCTTGAACTTCTAAAGATCACAATGGCCATGAATAGGGATTCTTCTCCATCATCATCTAACGCGCAGTGATCTCCTTCATCTGAGGAGAAGTATTCTTCTTTGGAGAGAAGGTTCTTCTTGAAATTGTTTCTTTTGAATTCTTTGCTGCTACTTTCATTTTATCGAAAAGGAAATTTAGATGCATAATGACCAATTCTTCCATTATTGAAATATTTGAAAGGTAGTTTAGCTTTATACTTTCCTGGCCATTTCTTCAACTTTCTCACAAAGTTTGCTTCTTCTTCCTCAAAGTCATTGTGTGAACCTGATGTCCCTTCTTTCTTTATAGATTTGAATTAAAAATTCTCTCTTATGTGTACCTTGGACTTCATTTCTCATCTCATATGCAGTGAGGGATCCAAACAACTCTTCAATGGTATTAAAACTATTCCTCTATTTCCAGTAAAAGTATGTGTAAAGATGTATTAATTGATCTAGGAATGATGGGGACTTGTGTAATTTTCCCCCACCTTGTGTGTGATGTTTATAAAATAGTAGCTTTAGATTGTTGGAGGAAGGGCTAAGGTGATTTGCCACCCTCCTCATAAGGTTAGATAGTATGGTGTGGTGGGTATGTGAGGTCACGTGGCTTTTGGGGGGCTTTTGTATAGATAGTTAATGATGGTTGATAATGGTAATGGAATGGCAATAGTATCATTATTTTCAATATTGCTATGAATTGTTGGGGGGCTTGTGACTTTTGGGTTTTGGACTACTTCCATTATCAAGTAGTTGAACTTTTGAGGATTTGTTAGTAATACTAGTTTTTCATGAGTGTATCTAGTGAACTAGTAGGTTCTTGGAATTTGAATGTTTTAAAGCTTTTTTTACATCCCTTGGGAGCCTTTCCTAGATAAATTCAAACAAAATGAAAATAAACTAGCAGTTGCATCTAAAGGAGGTTCAAAGATTATGCTAATAGAAAACTAGATATATATGTTAATATGCTAGAGAGTATGTGTTTATGCATGCAAATTCTAGTTACATGTGGTCGCATTAAACAATTAATAATTATTTTTTATTTTTATTTTATTTTTAAGGTTCTTTATTCTAAAATTTAATAAAATAAGGTATAATTTTTTAAAAAATTTAAGTTCTTGAACATACATTTTTTAAATTTATAATAATATGGTTTTATAAAGTTGATTATATCTTAATTGTTAAGATTTAAGTGGTCTCATACAATATTTTAATTAGCTAATTTAAAATTTATATTAAAATAGAAATATAATTTTTTCAATTTGGATGTTCAATTTCAAGAAGTTGAATCTATAACTTTAAGTGGAAAAGAGGGATTTAAAATTATGTAATAATTTTTTACAATATTACAAAATTATCATATAATTATACATTTTGTTTTCTCCATTTTAATTTTTTTTAAAAAATTAACTATTGGAAAAAAATATGATTATAACTTTTGTAACACTATTGATTATTTAAAAAATCTTTTAAAAAATTTTGATCTTAAAATGTTGCTCATATTCAACATATAATATAAATAATGTTCACTTATAAAATAGAACATAAAAAACAATTTTATTTTTTAACTGCACAAAATATTATCAACTTATTAAATAAGGTTAGAAAATAGTTTTTCCAATAGTAAGTTTCCATAATATTTATCAACTGATGAAATCAAGTTGGAAACTGGTTTCGACAATAGTAAGTTTCCATGTCTTCAAGAAAAGACAACTAATTTTATAAATTTGATCAGATAAATTTTAGAATATCTTTTAACTGAACAAAATATTTGTCAACTTATAAAATTGGGTTGAAAACTGGTTTTGAGGATAGTAAGCTTCCATATTTTGAGGAAAAGACAACTGAGGTCAATTTTGGACTCGTAGATCCAAAGGAAAAACCTGCTAAAAATTCTAAAGTAAAAAATGTAGATAAAGTAAAACAATTCTTAACTAAAAATTAAAATTTGCATGTCTTATATAAATAAATAAAATAAAATAGCTTTTAAATAAGTGAAATAATTTAAAACTTACAATTTCTAAATAGATATATTTAAGCTATCTATATTAATATTTTCTCATCACAAATTAAGAAGCAAATTTAATTGATCAATCACAAAAGATTAATTTATAAATTATTTAAAATATATATTTATTTAAACATTTTAAATATAATTTAATATCATTATTTTAAATATTTAAGGTATTTTATAATTTCTCAACAATACCTAAAAATTTAGATGAGAAATTAATTTAATAGCTTTGTTACCAAAATATCAATAAAAGGGCACTATTAATTATTTATCAAATTATTAAAAATAATTTTTATTTTTTTAATTAATATATTTTCTTTATTATAAATCTATTAATTATAATAATGGTTTCTAACTATTTTTGGTGCCACTGGAAAGAATTCTTAATGAAACCATAGAGGGAAAGGATTTTGTTGTTGAGTGCCATATTTTTAAGTTTTATAAAGAATGTCATGGTAATTTAAATAATGTAGGGTAAAGCATAATAAAATTATTCAACTATTTTATACATGAATTGTTTGTAATAGTGGAATTTATAATTTATATTATTTTTATTTAATGTTGTGTTTATTTTTAAGAGAATGACTTAATATATTTATATATCAATAAATAGTACCATTTTATGTAAAATTGAGCTTATTCTCCAAGCTTTCATCTCTCTCATTTACATACATTCTTATAAATTTATTCACATCTTATTCATTTTTGCACATCCTTTTATACATCTTTCATTTATTACACCACACATTAAAATACTTATTTCCTATAGACAATATCGTTTACCTAGCTTGGGTCATTCTCATGGGAATGAGATCGATCTTGTGGTTGTAGATTGGACCCCTAAATTTCTAAAATTAAAAACTTAAATTTCTTAGCTCTTACCTATTTTAATAATTATTGTGAGCCAACTAAACATGTGTTTGCATGATTAATTTTCATGTACTTATATTTAAAGATTTATTTTTGTGTAAGCCTCTTGATCATCTCATCCTTGAGCTTATATAGAGTCACTACCATTGTTAACCATAATTTTGGCTCTACTTCCTTCCCCATCAGTTTTACTCCCTAATACGGCCTATCATATGGTTACACTCCTCCCCTTAAATAATTCTTCCACTCTAGCATTCTACACATATCTAGTCCAATCACTTGTATAGCTACCACTATTACAGCCTCCATTCATATTGCCCATATTGTCCCTCTATCCCAATACTTGATCAATATTTCTTACAATGTGTGCAACCCATTTACAACCTTGTAGATATGCTTCTTACTTCATAATACCTATTTACCCCCTCTACCATTTAAAATACTCCTAATACCATCCTTTCTATCTACCACCACACTAGATACATTTGTGCAAGAATAGTTATTTATCTAAAGAAAGATGGATGAAAAAAACAAACTCATGACCATTCTTTTAGGAAAGTAAGGGTTTTTCAATAGGTTCAACCTAACCCTCATGTTTCGTAGATGTGGTGGTCATGTGTCATAGGGGGTTTGAGCCAACATGGTTTGGATAAACTAGGTTGGGTCAAACCTCCTTAACTATAATAACACTAATTCTTCTATCTTTATGTGGGGCATGAGATAAAGTGGGTTTAGCCCAACTAGGGTTGGTTGAACTCTCTTGAACCTAACATGTTTATTGATAGACTAAGTGGGAAAGTTTTGTTAGAACACATAGATATACTGAGAGGGGGGTGAATCAGTATATCCTTCAAATAAATCCAATTCAATTTTAACAATCAAAACTTATTACTGTCTTAGTCAAATAAATCATTCAAGGCACAATCACACAACCATAACACCAAATTTACATGGAAACCCCTTCAAGGAAAAAACTACAATAAGAAAGCTACTTGGAGCTACTATCCAAGTCCAACCTCACAAAAATGAAACAATATTTACAAGACAATTTTATGGCTTCAACCAAAGGAAGTTTACAACTCCTTATCAATACAACAATTCCAAAAAGAGGCTACAACCTCAGTATACTGTAATACTTGATGAATTCAAATGATCATATGCCACCACAACACCTTTAATGCCTTTGGCTCACTACCTTTAGTACTCACTCATAAAAAATTTCTTTCGGCACACTACCTTCAACACTCCACTCACACACTTCTACATTTGGCTCACTACCTTCAACATTATCTCACTTCTACCTTCGTCTCACTACCTTCAGCACCCATTCACACACTTCCAATTTTAGTTCACCACCTTCAACACTCTTCAAATACTTCTTTGCACATTCACACACATTCTTTTACTTTTAGCTCACTGCTTTTGACATATATCACTTTTAGTACATTGAATACACACACACTGCTACAACTCACTCAATCACACACTTGATCCTTCATTTATACCTTTCACAAGCTTCAAAATGTTTTTCCTTGTTAACCAAACTAAAACGTGTAAACATGAAACATGCATTGACCATAATGAATCAACTCCAAATCATTCACAAGAAAGGGAAATTAAATGCAGTCCAAGCCAAAAGATAAGCATGACCTATTTTACATCTACACACAATCTAATGCTGGCGCACACAACAAAAACTTGGCACAAGTTCTTCAAAATACTAGGTTGGCCCAACAAACACTTAACTCTCCAAATATTAACTCTAGACCACAAGCAGTACCAAAGAGACTAGATAACATCATGTAGATCACATCACAAGAATTGAATGATATTCAAAAACATTTCCATTCCCTCCTTTTATAACTTCATGCAACATTAAGTTGGAGCAGGCAAACAGACACTGAACGGGTATCTCTTGCATACCCAAAAAACATAGTCTTGAGATAGAACATTAAAAAATAAACTTGTAGTACACCTCAACAATTGAAACTTGAAGGGAGAAATTAGATAAAACTTTTGAAATCATCCTCCAAACCGCAAGACCACAACATCGACTGTGGAGAAATGCAAAGCATTTACTTGAAACTTCCTAACTATTATAGTACAGTCTTCACGTTGCAAGTTCTAGAAACCTCTACGGTAAATTTTATGTTTTGCAATTAGGAACATAAATATTGTACATCTACATATGAAAAAACTTCCAAACTGCAAGGCTATATCTTCAAATGTAGAGGAATGTAGAGAATTCTCTAGAGCTTTTTAGTACAAATTCTTGAGCTTCTATCTATAATAAAATCTTATGCAATGTTTTACATCAAAAGATAGTGAATACAACATTCACAACATCATTCACCTAATCATGAGAAACAAGAGATATAGAATAATTGTATAGCAAGCTCATAACATCCATCATCATACACAATACTTTTGATCAACATACTGATTGCATCATATGCAACCAACCAAACACTACCACTTTGCTGACATCAATGACAATACCAACAACATGTGGATTCTATTGACATCAATGAAAATACCTACAACAACCTTGTAGTAATCTCCCCCTTTGGCATTGATGGCAACACTAACCTGATATGAAATTTTCTCCCCCTTTGACATCAAGGGAAAAGGTCTAGTGGTCTTCATCTATATTTACAACAACACACAAGCTCCCCATTACTACATAAACCTTAACATCCTTCTACCTTCTCCCCTTGAGTAGTAGCCATCATCAATCCAGGCATAAAAATATGTTTTGAATTGCACCCCCTGGACAAGAACAACATCTATGCATCTAGTTAGGAGGGGAAACAACCCCTAAATTCTATTTGAGGTACTCAAATGTATCCTTTGAAAGTGCCTTAGTAAAGATATTTGCAACCTATTCCTTTGTGAGCACATACTCCAATCTTACTTCTTGCTTTGCAACATTCTCTCTTAAGAAGTGAACCTGATAGATATATGGTTGGTTCTACAATGCATCATTGGATTCTTTGAAATATTGATGGTGCTTGTATTATCACACAAGTTAGGAATGGGTTCATCATATACATCACCTTAATATCCTTCAAATTTTACTCCATCCACAATAGTTGGGTAGAACAAGATGTTGTAGCTATATACTATACTTTAACTGTTGATAAGGACATTGATTCCTACTTATTACTAAACCAAGAGATCAATATATCTCCCAAAAAAAACTCCACCACTGGTGCTTCTTCTATCATCAACACTCCTAGCCCAATCAACATCAATATATGCACTTAGATAAAATTCATCATCTATTTGATACTACAATTCATAATCTAGAGTGCTCTTCAAATATTTGAAAATCCTCTTGACAACCTTTACATGAGTTTCTTTTGGATCATCTTGAAACCTTGCAACCAAGTAGGGGTGATCCCATAATACTGGTTTACAAGTTTTGGCCAAACTGGACACTGAACTAATTTTTTGTAACTAAATCTTCACTTTCGGGCACCTATAGCGGCTAAATTGTGAGGAATTTGAAGATGATGCAAACTAGTGATTTGTGACATTTTGTTTGTAGATTCTAAAAATATTTTTTTTCAAAATTTTTGGAATCAAATTGCACTTCTTTTTCCATCTCCTTGAAAACTAGTTTTTTTCAGTAAACACCATTTTTAAGGAGTGATGCTCACCGTATACAACATAACTTTTTTTCCATGAAGGATGAAATTCTATTTTTTGAATTTAGATTTGTAACTACGATATCTAGCACTTTGATCTAGTTTCATTGTGTTTTATTGAATATTTTTTCCTTAATCAAATTTTGAAGTCCAACCAATTACAATTCAGACATAGGCAAACTGTATACAACATAACTTTTGTTGTATGTATCATTTTTTTTACTTGGATCAAGGACATCAATACCTAGCTCCACATATTTTTTAGAATTTTATTTTGATAATCTACTATTTTTCCACATGCAGAACATAGAGCTTGATTTTTGGCGAAAACCCTATGTTTAATCAAACTAAAAAAAAATACATAATAAAACCAAAACATATTAAAATTATATTTGGATAGCTCGTTTCGAGGACTACCATCATCCGGATGGGTATATGAAGTCTCAATCCTCAACTTGAGCTTCAAGGGAAAATTATGGAGATTTTTGGTGCTAGAGGGGAGAAGGAGGAAAAGTGGGGTTCGAATGAACCCAGGTTCGAGAAGCACCCTTGAGGTTCACTTGAATCGGGTTCAGTGAACCCCAGCCAGAAAGTTTCCCTTTGTTTTTTATTCCAGAAAATGAGAAATGTGGGACCCAACATTTAATAGGGTTCGCTCGAAGGGGTGTTCGAGAAAACCCCCTTTGGGTTAGCTCGAACCTTTGTTCAAACCCCCAAAAACCAAAATTTTCACCATGGGGGCATTTTTTGCAATTTTCCTTCCTCATTGGAATTGTAAACTAGTTTTGTGGATTTACCCATATAAAACTTGCATAATATCAGGCCTTGATTCTATTAGGTACAATAGGCCCCCAATCATAAACATATACAGAGTTTGATCAACCTTGGGTGGCTCATCATCCTTACTCAAATGGCAACCTATTGCCATCGAAGTACTCACTAGTTTACAATCTTCCATTCCAAACTTCTTCAACATTTCCTTGACATACTTTGCTTGAGAGATAAAAATATAATTATATAATTAAGAAATTTGAAGTCTAAGAAAAAAAGATAACTCACCTATCATATACATTTCATTTTTTTTGCATCTCATCAGAAAACTTACACATTTCATCATTCCCACCAAAGATTATATCATCAACATACACAACAATGATTAGAATTATTTCATCCTCAAATTTAATCTATAGATTATTATCTGTGGTATCTTTCTTGAAGCCCTACTAGAGTAGGTACTTGTCCAACCTTGCATACCAAGCCCTAGGGGCTTGTTTTAAGCCATACAAATCCTTCTTAAGTTTGCACACCATTTTTGGATACTATAATAACTAAAATCCATCAAGCTGCTCTATATACACTTTTTCTTCCAAATCACCATTCAAGAAAGCAGTTTTCGTATCCATTTGATACACACTAAAGTTCTCGTGAACTGCAAATTCAAGAAACATTCTAATAGCCTCCATTCTTGCTACTATAGAAAATGTTTCCTTGAAGTCAATTCCTTCCACTTGTGAATAGCCTGTGCACACTAGCCTTGCTTTGTTTCTCACCACTTCTCCATCTTCATTCAATTTATTTTTGAACACCCATTTTGTTCCTATCACATTCTTGTCTATAGGTCTTGGCACCAATTCCTAAGTCTAATTTTTCTCTATCTGATGTAGTTCTTCTTCTGTTGCTTGGATCCAATCTTCATCCTTGCTAGCATCATAAAAAGTCTTAGGTTCTATTCTTGATAACATAGAGAAATTTACCCATTCATTTGTTCTTGCAATTCTCCTTCTTGTTTGCACACCTTCAATCTTATCTCCAGTTATCTAATATTTTGAATGATTCTTTTGAACATACTTGGAAGGAGTCTTGAAGACTTGCTCTTTTTTATTTTTCTACAATTTCTTCTTTTTCTTCCTCTAAGTAGGTAGGCTCATCAAACCACCAATCTTCTTGCTCATGTGTGTATTGATGTGATCTTCATCAACTTTGACATTTACACTTTCAACAATGTTCCTCAACCTTTTATTGTAACATTTGTAGGCTTTTCTTCTAGTTGAGTATCCAAGAAAGATTCCCTCATCAAATCTTGAGTCAATTTTTCCCAAACCTTCTTCATCTCTTTTGATAAAATATGTGCTTCCAAAAATTCTGAAATACTTGACAATCGTTGGTCTTCCATACCAAAGCTCATAAGGAGTTTTGGTGCTATCCACCCTTAGATAACCTTTGTTAAGAATTTAAATAGTAGTATGGACTACTTCTTTCCAATATACATTAGACAATTTGGCTTCATTCAACATAGTACTTGTCATCTCCTAAATTTTTATGTTCTTTCTTTCTACTACTCCATTTTGCTAAGGAGTTCTAGCAGCAGACAGATGCCTCTTTATCCCATGTTCCTCATAGAATTATTCAAACTCATTTAATGTGAATTCACCACCTTTATCAAAATTTAAACACTTGATTCTAGCATTCATTTCATTTTCAACCATTGACTTGAAAATTTTAAATCTATTGAAAGCTTTTGATTTTTTTTTTAAGAATGTAACCCATGTCATGTTAAAGAAATAATTAATGAGTAACATGAAATACCTTTCATCTTGAAGACTCTTGGTCTTGATAGGTCCACACAAATGAGTATGAACTAGCTCTAAAGGTCTTGTGGAAGAATACTCCTCAGACTTGAGTTTTATCCTTGTTTGCTTCCCAATTTGACATTCTTTACACATGGTGCTTGTAGGCTTAACAATCTTTGGCATATCTCTTACTGCTTGCATGGAGCTGATCTTCACAAGGTTGTAAAATTTATGTTGCAAGGTGTGCACCCTTGGTCTCCTTGTGCTGTGCAACATATTGCTTGGGTTTGTGGCATGGCTTAACCGCCTCCCGTGGATTCATTAACTCTGACGATTGTATTGGGCATTAACAGGTTGATCTTTTGGTGCAATGACAACCATTTGTGCAATAATTAGTATTAGAGCCTGGGTCATAGGGTGAAACCCCTCGCTTGTGCTGGGGGATTGTTGCAAGGTGTGCACCCTTGGTCTCCTTGTGTTGTGCAGTGTAATGCTTGGGTTTGTGACATGGCTTAACTGCCTCCCATGGATTAATTAACTTTGGCGGTTGTATCAGGCATTAACAGGTTGATCTTTTGGTGCAACAACAATTGTTTGTGAAACAAGTTGATGTGTCCCATCCTCTTGTACCACAACCAATATTCATTTGTTTGTCCTAGAAGATAACTTCTCCCATTAACACCCTTTAGATTGTACAAATTATTTTTTGTCCTATCCTTCTATCACCAATTTTCCATAATTTGTTCTTCTAATTTCACAACCTTGATTATGAAATATAAGATTATATCCCTTGCTGCACATCTGTCTTACATTGAGAAGATTATGTTTGAGGCCTCCAACATAGAGGATACCTTCTATCTTGGATTTCCCACCAATACTCATGGTTCCCTTTCCATATATTTGTGTTGATGAATTGTCTCCAAATTTAACTAATCCACCATTCCACTTAACCATATTGATGAATTTTCTTTTATCACCAGTCATGTGGCTTGAACAACCACTATCTATTACCCCGAGAATTTTCTTTTCCTTAAGAATGAATTGTTTTTTGGACAACCATTGAGTTTTCAACATCATTGCTTGTTTCCTTGACTTCCTTAGTAACATTTTCCTTTTGAATTTTTGATTTTTTTAAATCACTTCTATAATATTTTTCTATATATCCAAAATTTTTGCATATTTATCTCAAAAAAAAAATGTTGCATATTTGACATGTCACTCTGACATCCACTAGAGAAGTAAGAGAATTTCTACTTACAAAATTTCTTCTATTCATTTCAGATTTGCACTCTATAGGCTTATGACCATACTTATTGCATATGAAAAAATAACCAAAAAATTCATGATTGAACCTATTTTTGGAGATACTTATTGCATGGTGAGATCTTTCTTGATGTCTAATATCAACTTCCAGATTTTGATACATTGATTTCTCTAACTCCTTTTTGAGTAAAAGGATTTCTTTCTCAAGCTTTGTGCATTCTTTTATCTTGGCTTCAATCAGGGCCTTTTGCATTTTTTTCTCTTTCCTTGCACATTCTAGGTCATCAAGAGAAGAGACAACTTAACCTTCAAAATCAACTTCACCTTCTTCATCCATAATTTTTCTTGAACTTCTAAAGATCACAATGGCCATGAATAGGGATTCTTCTCCATCATCATCTAACGCGCAGTGATCTCCTTCATCTGAGGAGAAGTATTCTTCTTTGGAGAGAAGGTTCTTCTTGAAATTGTTTCTTTTGAATTCTTTGCTGCTACTTTCATTTTATCGAAAAGGAAATTTAGATGCATAATGACCAATTCTTCCATTATTGAAATATTTGAAAGGTAGTTTAGCTTTATACTTTCCTGGCCATTTCTTCAACTTTCTCACAAAGTTTGCTTCTTCTTCCTCAAAGTCATTGTGTGAACCTGATGTCCCTTCTTTCTTTATAGATTTGAATTAAAAATTCTCTCTTATGTGTACCTTGGACTTCATTTCTCATCTCATATGCAGTGAGGGATCCAAACAACTCTTGGGGAGATCTTTGGCTTCTTCAAGTGCTAAAACCTTTGAATCAAACCTATTGGGGAGAGTCCTTGGAAATTTCTTCACAAATATTGAATCAGTTATATCTGAACACCAAGTCCTAGTTCCATTGAATTCTTCATCAAACTAGAGCAAGTAGCTGGCTATGTTCTCTTTCATCTTTAGATTATCAAACAATTTCTTGCAAGATTGCAACTTTTCTTGATTCACACTATCATTCCATTGATACAAGTTTTTGAGCTTATCCCATATATCCTTGGTAGTCTTGTATTGCACCACTTTCATAAATTCAAATTTTTTTAGACCACTCAAGATGACAATCTTTTCTTTAGCATTGTTCTCATCAACCTTATTTGCATTAGCATCAATAATAGGATGAGAAAGTTTAGTATAATCATCCTTTGTAGCTCTCCAAACATCATACCCTAACAAAGTAAGTTAGGATTCCATCCTCACACTCTAGAAGGTATAGTTGCTTCTATCAAACATTGGTGCTTTAGAAGAGTACTCCTTCTGAGCAATGTGTTCTAAACCAAGATCTACCTCTAGCTATTAGGTTGTACCAAGGAACTCAGTTCTAATACCAATTGTTAAAACACATAGATATACTAAAAGGGGGGTGAATCAATATATCCCTCAAATCAATCCATTTTAATTTTAACAATCAAAACTTATTACTATCTTAGTTAGATAAGTCATTTTAATTTTAACAATCAAAACTTATTACTATCTTAGTTAGATAAGTCATTCAAGACATAAAGCACACAACCACAACACCAAATTTACGTGAAAAACCTTACAAGGGAAAAACCACAATGAGAAAGCTGCTTGGAGTTACTGTCAAAATCCAACCTCACAAAAATGAAACAAGATTTACAACACAGTTATATGGATTCAACCAAAAGAAGTTTACAAATCCCTATCAATACAACACTTATAGAAAGAGGCTACAACCTTAGCATACAATACTTGATGAATTCAAATGATCAACTGCCACTGCAACACCTCTACTGCCTTTGGATCACTACCTTCAACATTCAACATTCCACTCACACACATATGACTTTGGCTTACTACCTTCAATATTCATTCAGTTCTGCCTTTGGATCACTACCTTTAGCACTTATTCACACACTTTTTCTTTCACCTTACTACCTTCAACATTCTTCAAATACTTCTTTATATATTCACACACATTCTTCTTCCTTCAACTAACTGGTTTCAACATATATCAGTTTGAGCACATTAAATACACACACACACATAGACTATTATAACTCAATCAATCACACACTTGATCCTTCATTTATACCTTTGACAAGCTTCAAAATTATTCTCCTTGTTGGCCAAATTGAAAGTGTAAACATGAAATGTGCAACAAACATAATGAGGGCTCTAAATCATCCATGAGAAAGGGAAATTGAATGCGGTCCAAGACAAGAGATAAGAAGGACCTATTTTACATCTGCACATAATCCCATGCTGGCACACACAATTTTTTTTTGGCACAAACACTTCAAAATACCAAGTCAGCCCAATAAACACTTAACTCCACAAATATTAACTCTAGACCACAAGTGGTATTGAAGAGACTAGATAGCATCATGCATATCACATCATAAGCATTAAATGATATTAGAAAACATTTCCATGCCCTCCTTTTACAACTTCATGCGACATTAAGCTAGCACAAGAAAAAATACACTAAACTAGTATCTCTTGCAACCCAAAAAAATAGTCTTGAGATAGAACATTTGAAAGATCAACTTGTGGTACACCTCAACATCTAAAACTTGAAGGGATAAATCAGATAGACATTTTGAAATCATCCTACAAATCACAAGACCACAACATCAATTGTGAACAAATGTAGAGCATTTCTCTAAACCTTTTGACTGTGACAGTATAGTCTTTACACTATAAGTTCTAGAAACCTCTATAGTAACTTTTATGTTCTAAAATCATGAACATACATACTCTACATCTACATTTGAAAAAATTCCAAACCGTAAGGCTATATCTTCAAATTTAGATGAATGTAAAGCATTCTCTGAAGCTTTTCAATATAAATTTTGGAGCCTCTGTTTGTAGAAAAATCTTATGCAATTTTTTGCATCAAAAGAAATTAAAATACAACATTCGCAACATCATTCACCTATTCATGAGCAACAAGAGATATAGAATAACTATGTATAGAAAGCTCATGATATCCATCATCATACACAATACTTCTAATCAACATACTAATTGCAACATATGCAACCAACCACACACTACCACTTTTCTAAAATCAATGACAATACCAACAACAATCTCCGTTTTGTTGACATCAAAGACAACACTTGTAACAACCTTGCAACAATTTTTGGATCCAAACTCCTTTGTTTTTAAATTAAAGGTCAAATTTATATTTTTCCTCCTACTTCTAATGGATTTTTACACATGTAAATTATTGGAAAAATGTGTCTCAACCTTGCAATTATATAAGGTTTTGTTGTTGATAGGATATATTTAATATATCCTAGTTAGAATGATAGGTGTAATATATAATGGGAGAACAGGGTGGAACAAAATGTGAGTGTGTTAACAAATTTTTTTTAGAATATATTAAACTACCGACATACATTGAATTAATGATATTGTAAATATGAATTGTACAACATTAGGTATCAGATCTGATGGTAGATATTTTGTTGGCTTGTCTTTCCCTAGAAGGTAACCCTATTTTATGAGGTCATTGCATTACAATTGTGTATCGTGATATATTCTTAGAGTCTAATAGCGGTCATGTTGTCTCTAGATCTTTGGTTGGTGATACCCCTTGTGAAGCCTTGAGTTTATCCTATCCTAAACGTGCAAAATAACTAAAATACAATATAAAGAAAACACAAGGAACACCTCAAAGATTAGCCTAAGGAATGATAACACAAAGAAAGATAGAAAAATAATGATTGTAAATGATTATACCTTTGTGTTGTTGAATCCCTTGGTTGGCCCTTGATGTTTGAAAGCTTGTGTGCTCCTTGGATGACTATGGATATGGCTAGATGCAAGATGAACAATATGATAAAATGAAAATGCTAATGGCTAAATGACTTGATTAGATGAGGGAAAATGCTTGCAAGTTGAGTAATCAAATTGGTAACATAAGGGTGCAAATGGATAAGTATTCTCAAATGCATTAGAAGAGGGGGTATTTATAGAAGAATTTGAATTCTCTAGAGAATTCAATGGTTGAGATTAAGCCAACAAGGCCAAGATGAAGGGCTATGGTGAGTTGAGGACTCACAAGCCCTCACATCTTGACATGTGGAGGGTGAAGTGGCCTAAGATGTGATGATGTGTAAGTGAAGTGGAATAAGGACAAGTGATGGAGGTACTTGCAAGTACCTTGATGTGACCACTCAATGATCACATGGGGAAGAGAAGATTCCTTGGAGGAATAAAAGTGAATTTAAAATTCACAATGATTGGAATAATCTAGTGGGTAAGACAATGCTCCCAAAAGGGTAGGATTTTGACACATGTGGGTGATGTGAGATGTCAAAGGTTCTAGAAGACCTTGGCACATGTGAGTGATGTGACAAGTCAAATGTTCTAGAACTTGCATGGGGAAGAGGAAAACCTTGGAAGGATAAATCTCAATTAAAAACTCACATGGGGAAGAGAGGAGTCTTGGGTGAATAAAAATGAATTAAAAATTCCTTGGGGGATGGGGAGTGTTGACCAAGGTACTGATTAGGATTAACTAATTAGTGATTAGAGGATAATTAGGGGTTAATGAATATTAGAAGCCAACTTGAAAAAGTTGGAGGATGTGACACATCCTAATCAAGGATTAGGCATGTGCACATCCCTAATGAAGAGATTAGGATTAAGTGAAAATGATGTGACATGTGAGGAATTAAATAAATGTCATATTTATTTAATTCATATGATAAACAGAAGGATTAAAGAGATAAGGAATTTAATTATTAACTAAATACCTTAGGGATTTGGAAAAATTAAGGGTATTCATTAAATAATAGTAATATTAATTAATTAATGCAAATAAAAGGATGCTTAGACGAAAGGGGATAAATTTGGATAAATTAAGTGTCCAAATTTAGGTGTCTACATCTTTCCCCTCTTTGAGATGGTGTTACGAAGTAGCATCATTTCAAAGAATATTAAAACATAGAACCCGGAAGATGGTTAGATTGGGAAAGATGCCCTAGTCATTCAAAGGAGTGACTGGGAAGAAAGATGATGGGAGTGAGGATGAAGAGGAGGGTTTGAGGATGCCCCCTCGAGAGGACATGTGGGTTCAAGAGAACATGGGTGTGCTCTCGAAATGGATGAAACGATGAAAGGGGAGATGAGGAAGAGGATGCAAAGTGATGGATGATAAGCGAGAGGATATTGGGAAGGGATAGTGATGAAGGATGAATGGATGGGGGGGATTTTGATAGATGAGAGGATGGGGGATACATGCACGACGATGGAATGGAAAATGAAATGCAATCCTAATGCAATTTTCCATCTTTGGAGCACTAATTTTTGCTATAGCATAAGACACAAGACGCCAGGGTATGAAGAACCAAGGAAGATTAGTGTCTAATACATAAAACAAACACAACAGACAAGAAGGCTATTCCAACACCCCAAAGTCACGAAGACCTTGGTTAGGCCAGGTATTGGAATAACCACAAGCACACAAGGATGCACCAATGTAACAAAAGACCTCATGGATATTGGTGGGTACAACGTGGGACAATTGAGAAGACACCAACAAAGAAAAGATCAAGATACACCCCTATGTTGACTAGTCAAAGCACACCATGATATGATGGATCAAGGTGACCATGACAAGTGATGATAGGGAGCTCAAATGATAAACAAAAGCCAAAAGCATAAAAAAATTGCAATCAATTTCAAACGTCCTTAACATAGGATCAAGTGGATGGATGAGATTGATGAGGTATGTTAGGAAGGATGCATCCTGTTGAGACTGATGATGGATACTAAACTAAAAGATCGATATGACACAAGATATTCAAAGTTGATTGGATCTCATGATACTAGTGGATCTAATTTGTTAAGAACTAGCTAGATAAGGGCATAGCTTGATGACATGACATAAGGGAGACAAGACGCGAGATAGAAGACTGACACATCCTAGCGACCTAGGGGCTTAGGGGCCAATCAAAGATTAGCCTTGCCTACGTGAAAGTACAGAGCCCTCATAGTTTGATTAAAGGATGACAACAGACTATGGATAAAATTGGAAAGAGGGTGATGGAGACCTTGATGGATGATAAAGATAGGATGGACCAAAGCAGAAAGACCAATGATAGATGATAAAGGAGCCCCGGGGGTAGATCAAATGATCGACCTTGCCTACGTGAAAGTGCAGGGGCAATGTAGTTTGACAAAAGGACCAAAGAAAAATGACAAATAAAGGATGATGAGATAACCCTAGATAAGGGGATAAAATGATGGGACCGATACGATAAAACAAGATAGACTTGTTGGATAGGATGGGACGATGGTGATCAAATGAAGCTCAGGGGTGGGATAGTTATCCAAGTCATCAAAAGATGAATTGGGAGGATGATATGATGGACAGATGAATGATGAGAAAGGATAAGAGATTAGAAAGATGTGTGAAAGAAATGGGAATGATGACGATGAGATAGATGGCATTGGGTTGCATGGGGAGTAGCCTATAGCTAGATACCAATGACAAGGGATTATGAGTTGGGATGAGGATAAAGATAAATGGATAGGAAGATAAGGATGTGGAGACAAAAGGGATGCCATGATGGATGGATAGGGGGATAAGGATAGGGAGGTTAAAAGGATTGTGTGGAGGGATTGGAAGATAAGGATGGGGAGGTGAAAAAGGATTAATGGATTGAGGGATGGATGATATCTCCAAGGACTATATCACAAAGGAGGATAGATGGGCCCCCACTCTAAATATGCCATGTATAATGAGGCATGAGGGATGGGAGTTGGAATGATGGAAAGATGGGAAAATAAGGGAGTGATATGGAAATGGATAGGATGCATGGATAAGGAAGGGAGATTAATGGTAGCATGATGGGTGGACAAGGAAGGTAGAAAAATGCAAATAAGGATTAGGATAGTGTATGGATGAGGGGAATGAATTCCAAGAGGTGTCCAAAGCATGTTTATATGTTTTCCCCTATCGATATCAAGATCATAAGGAGGATGGAGGAATTGGGATAAATGGGATATGGAAGATAAAATGTGGATGGTAGGGGGGATGGAGGAGATGGTTGAAGAGGACATATATCAGGAAGATGGGTGCATAGCTGGAAGCATAGCGGATGGAGTGAATGCATATTAGAAAGCTACCCCCAAGTGTGGAAAACGACGGATGGGGATTTACGCATGACGTCTATTTGCCAGGTTTTCATCATGGTACTTATCCAAGGCACTTTTTTGCCAAGTTTTCACCATTGGACAAATTATTTCTCTTTACTTTTTTTATTTTGTTTTTGAATGTGTTGGATTTTTATTTTTATTTTTATTTTTGGATAGCATGTAGATGGAAATGGATAAGAATAGGGAGGTGGATAAGGGGATTTAAAATATATTCAATAAGGAGATGGATGAAGGACTCAAGCATCAAATTCCATTCGAAGTATTAAGAGCCCATGTGTGAAGCGGCTGTTGGATGTTGGTACAAACTTATTAGGATAAATGGATTATGCAAGAGAATGAATTAAAGGGATTTGATGGGGGAGATATGTGGGATAATGGATGGGATGGTGGAAAGGGTATGGATAGAATGATGGGGTAGGTGTGTTATGGGGTGGTGAGTTTAGGCCCAACATTGGCACATGTGGTGGTGGATGTGAAAAGATAGGAGGATTAATGGATGGAGAAGGTGGGGATAATGGAGGAGATGTGATAGTGGATTTCGGGACATAAGGACCCAAAATAGATTTAGGAGAGGGTGGATGATTAGCTTTTGCATTAGCAACTTTGGATGTTGTTACAGATTTTTCATTTGAAGGCATTGCATCTTTTTTCTTTGGTATCCACATGGTTTTGATCTTTGCTTTGGTGGGTCTTTGCGGCCTGTGAATTTGATTTGGATTTTGGATTTGATTTTTCTTTTCTTCACCATGTCTTTTAGAGGGGACATGGAGAGCTTTAGATTCACGTGGATCTTTAGATTTAGGCATTTTTGCTTTGGCATCCAAAGTGTTTTTAATAGCAATGGGATGGGGGCGAGGAGATGGATGATGCGGAGGGGATGCAGATGGAGTGATGGAGGTAGGATTTTGGGGATGGTATGTGGATAGAGGATGTGAAGGTGTGTGCCTTTGTTGATCCTGATTAGGGAACATGAGAGTGGGATGTTTATGATGGGTGACATGGATAGGTGTTGGATGTATGGAAGGATTAATAGGATGAGATGGAGGGGGGATTTTGGGATATAAGGGTCCAAAACAGACGTAGTGGGTGGAGAGACATAAGGACCCAAAATGGATGGAGCAAATGAAGGAGGAATATGGATGGTTGTTTTGAGGAAATATGATGAAGGAGGGGGGATGGCAGAAAATGATCTAGTGGAGTGATGGGAAGATCCTACATTTCCTTTGGAATAGGTTCATTGAAGACATTTAGAGGTTGTACCAACATCTTTAGATTGTGAGTCTTGGGAAATAGGTCCAAGACCTTGCATATAGATTTTTTATTTGACTTGGATGGGCTCTAAAATACCTTGCTCATGAAGGCCTAAGCCTTTTCCTTGATAATTCATGTTCTTAAGCATTCGATCCATGACAGGATTCTTGTTATTCTGGAAGAATGATACGAGTCCATTATTAGGTGGGGGATGATGGGTGGCGTATATGCTTTGTTTTTACTCTGCAAGGAGATCACCATGGAAGAATGTGAGAGTACCAAGGGGATATACAAGTGGTGAGGCGATAGTAGGTTTAGGCGATGATGGAGGATCATGGGATGGAGATGATAGGATAGCAACATCTAGATCAGGATGAGTGAGTGGTAAGGTATCAAGAGAGGGAGTAGGTGATATGATAGGGTATGGATTTGTGGCAACAGGTGATAAGAGCTCATGAGATGGAGTGATTGGATATTGAGCGACAAGGGGATCATGGACTGTAGTGGATGAGGCATTATGATCTTGAGTAGGACTAAGTGGGATGAGAAGATCTTGATTTGGAAAAGGGGATATGTTGGCATGCTCTGGATAAAACTCTTGGAATGACTCATCTTGTGTGGGTGGCATGATGATGGAGTCTTGGAGGGACTCTTCAAGTGGGGGAGATGGAAAGATGGGGGATTCACGAAGTTCAAGAGGAGGTATTTTAGTGAGACTAGGAGTAGGAGGAGTGGATTGGATTTGTGGATTTGCGATGGGTTGGGAGGATCTAGGTGTAGGAGGATCAAATTGGATTTTGTCATCTTTGATGGGCTTGACAGATCTCAAAATAGGAGATGGGGGTTCAATGGATTTAGTCATGGTTTGAATGGTGTCAACAACTTGAGTGGTGCTAGGGGTGGGTTGGAGAGGGGTCTCATCATTAGTGACCATGGATGACGGATTGGGATGGCATGGTTCCATGATTTCAAGTGGTGGAGTTGGAGTGAGGAACTTGCATACTTGAGGCTTAGATAGGGTCAGGGGAATAGATGAAGGATTAGGGATTGGTGAAGGGTTAGGATTATGGATTGGTGAGCTAGGGTTAGATGGAGGAATGGGATTGGATATAGGGCTAGGAGTGGATGGAGGATTAGGATTGGATGGGGGGTTAAGATAGGGATATTGGTATGGTGAATTAAGATAGGAGGACATGGATGACAGATTGATGTAAGAGGAAGTAGATGGGGAATTAAGATAGGGATATTGGGATGATGGATTAGGATAGGGGGACATGGATGGGGGATTGTAATAAGAGTATTGGGATGATAGATTGGGATAAGATGTGGGTGTCAAATAAGAGGATGATGTAGATAAAGGACATGATGAATATGCAAATAGGGAAGATACTGGATATCCCTTGTCACAGGTAGCATATGATTAGGCATGGATGAAGACATAACATGATAGCTCAGAGGAGTAATTATATTTTGGAAAGTGGGTGGAGAAAGCTTACTAGCGATGACAATGTCAAGGAGATCTATGTCATATTCCTCTTGATCAACAAGAATTTCGTTATCGTCGTCAACGTAATTAGGGTTTCCCTTGACTACTATTGATGGAGGACAAGGATTCATGATGATGAAAGGATAAATAGGATGGATCAAAGATTTTTGGATGGAAATGGACTAAAGCTCAAATTCGGATTTAGGTCAAGCTCAGATCGGTATTGGATTAAAGCTCAGATTAGGACGATTGGATGATGTGATGGGATTGATTCTAATGATTGGATTTTATTATCAAAGGATGATTACAACACCGAATCTACCTCGATATGGAAGCATATTGATTGGGTCGAAGATGATTGGATAGGGATGTTGTTGGATTAGATCAATAAGATCGATTAATGAAACGATTGATAAGATCCAATGAGGGATTTCAAACCCCATTTAGTTATTACCCTAGGTGACTTATGATACTGATTGATCAGATTAAAGGATAAATGGATGATTGCGGCGTTGAATCCACCTTGAGATTGAAAGTGGATTGATTGGGCCAACGATGATGATTAAATTAGGATGGATGACAATCCTAAGCAAATGTTGTTGATAACGATCAATTCAGACACTTAGGTCAATTCGGATAATAACCTAAAATGAAGTTCAAGGGATTTAGATGGGAAAACAATGATGGATACCTAGCCTAGAGATGCTCTTAGATGGTGTATCGATGCGGTTCAGATGATAGATGAATGATCTTGCGAGAATGCTGATGGAACGAAGCTCAGATTTGGATTGGATCAGAGGAAATGATAGGACCAATTCTAAACCAATTTTAGGGGTTTTAACTAGAGGACATAAGATGTTGACAATTAGATTTTTACCAGATTTGGCAGTTTTCAAAAATTGTCAAATTTTTCCATTTTAGGAAACTTCATAGGCATACCTTTGAGAGTCTAGTTTTTTTCCCAAAAATACCCAAAACTAAGATAGGATGAATTTCCAAATAACATCCCAACTCTTATACATGCATTCTGAGTTATTGACAAAAATGATTTTTCAAAAACTGAGAAAAAACACTAAATTGCAATTTTGAGGGTCAAGATGAAAGTTTGAAGCCCCGAAAATGTGTCGAAATGGGGACCAACCAATGCAAGGCTTGTTCGGAATCCACATGCCACCTCATAACACAACCACCCATAAAATTTCAGCTCAAATGGACACCTGAGTTAAAAGTTATGGCCTTCGAAAGTTTTGACATAAAAATCAAAACCCTCAAAATGAAGTCTAGATGATTGGGATGGATGATTTGATGATAGATATGGACTCTAATGATGTTCTAAGATGCATTTATGTGGTTTTTTTGATGAAATAATGACTTTCGAAAAGTGTTGATGAATAGAAACGATGATGACGAGAAGACAGATGAAAGGAAGGTTTGCCCCTTTGTGGGGCAGGTTTGCCCCTCTGTCGGGTAGGTTCACCCCTTTGTGGGGCAGGGCAGGTTCGCCCCTTTGTGGGGTAGGGAAAGTTCACCCATTTGTGGGGTAGGGCAAGTTCGCCCCTCTATGGGGCAGGGCAGGTTCGCCCCTTTGTGGGGTAGGGTAGGTTCTTCCCTCTGTGGGGAAGGGCAAGTTTGCCCCTCTGTGGGGTAGGGAAAGTTCACCACTATGTGGGGTAGGTTCGCCCCTATGTGGGGTAGGGAAAGTTCTCCCCTCTATGGGGCAGGGAAAGTTCGCCCCTCTGCGGGGCAGGGCAAGTTCGCCCCTCTATAGGGTAGGTTCACCCCTCTATGAGGTAGGTTTGCCTCTTTGTGGGGTAGGATAGGTTCGCCCCTCTGTGGGGCAGGGCAAGTTCACCCCTCTGCTTTCAAACTCTCTGAGTGGGTAAACAGGCTATTAGATCGAGGAGACAAGTGATTGGAACGGGGTGTTGGATAATCGGATTGAGGAAATAGATGATCAGATTGGGAAAACGAATGATAGGAGTGGATGAACAAGCACTCAAAATTGGTAAATGATTACTTGGAATGGATGAACGACTCTCAGTGGAGATAAAAGCTTAGACAAGTAAGCGATTGATCAAAATGGATGAACGAATGCTGGGATGGGGAGCTTGACTCTTGAAATGTATGACAGTTTACTTGTAACAGGGAAATGATGGCTCGAAAAGGACAAACGAAATGTATGCAAGTTCGCCTTTTGGTGAAAAATGGGTAGAAATGGATGCTCGGATTAAGTAAATAGGTGCTCAAAATGAGGGGGTGATTGCCTTGACTAAAGGGATAATCACTCAATGTGATGAAAGGATGTTTGAAATAGGGGGACAATTACTCAGAAGGAGAAAACGAGCAGATGGGTGCTTGAAACGGCTGAAAAAATGATGAAAAAGGCTGTTTGGAAGGTAAAAAAGGTTGTTTTCAGGGCAAGTTCACCCCACTACAGGGAAGGTTCGCCCCTCTGTAGTAAACTATAGGGAAAGTTCACCCCACTGCAGTAAACTATCAGAAAATAGGGACTTAGACAGAAAGTGCAAATGGACTAAAGGGTGAATTGTGATGATTGAACGAGAATGAAAATATTTAGATCACAACAAATGAGAGGGTTTTAGGTTCCCAACTAGTTTTTTTTAAATCGGGCAAACGAGCCTAACAAATGGTGAATTAGGTTCACTAGAAGATGGAATAAGTCTTTCGAGATCTCTAGGCAATAAAATGAGTTCCCCGAATGGTGAAATGAGTAATCAGAAGTTTGGAAAGGATGAATGAACATTTGGAACAAGTGAACAGATTAACGAAAAGAGTGAACGAATACTTGGAATGGGTGAACGGATTAGCGAAACAGGTGAACAGATTAATGAAACAGGTGAACAAATACTTGGAACGGTTAAACAAAGGTTTGGAATGGTTAAACAAAGGTTTGGAATGATCAAACAGAGGCTTGGAATGGTTAAACAAAGTGAAATTGACTGTTCAGGGGGGCAGGTTCGCCCCTTTGTAGTAAACTGCAGGGCAGGTTTGCCCCATTGTAGAGTAGGTTAGGCAGGTCCGCCCCACTGTGGAGTAGGTCAGGGCAGGTCTTCCCCACTATGGAGCAGGTCAGGGTAGGTCTGCCCCACTACAGTAAACAAGGACTTGGTATAGATGGAAATGACTATGGCAACGACTTAAAATGACAACGATAAGGCTAACTTGTTAAAAAGTTTACTGGTTTCTCACAAGAAGACACTTCAAACAAGCACAATCCTATGATTAGTGTTAAGGGTATAGCCAACAAAGGTCTTATTCTAGGATGCACAAGG
>VDFB02286164.1:0-17803 GCA_007258455.2 Sequoia sempervirens | reverse complement strand
GCATTTTCTGCTTATTCATTTTCTGATCCTAAAATTAATAGTATTTTGGTAAGATCAAAATGTGTACTTTTGTGAATTTTAAACACGGTATAATTGTAACTTAGACATGATGAAATTCAATGTTTCAAATTGTTCTAAAACAACACTTAAGGTGTAGATGTTATGGCTTGTGGTAGGTTTGGTTGTTTTGGCTTGCTTGGGCATGCTAATATATTTGCCCTTTGCTGTTTGGCTCTTGTTATGTTTAGGTTGATGAAATCTTAGTCCTAGGGGTTAAATGTGGTTTTAGATGTGTCGAGGATCCCTTTGCCATGTTTGGTTTCAATTTTAGAGTCAAATGGGGCCTCACTGGATTTGTTTTGCTCTTCCCTTGTTCAATTTGCTTGTTTATTAGAAAGGGGTGAATTGCTGTTTTCCATGGGGTGAACAACACTTACAGTTGAAGGTGTTATGGTTTGTTGTAGGCTTGATTGTTTTGGCTTGGTTGGGCTTGTCAATGTATCACCTCTTGGATTTTTGGCTCTTGTTATGTTTTGGTTGATGGAATCTTAGTCCCAAGGGTTAAATGTTTTTATAGATGCACCAAGAATCCCTTTGCCATCGTTGGTGACAATTTGAGTCAAATGGGACCTTGTTGGATTCATTTTTCTCTTCCTTGCTTAGTTTGCTTGTTTACTAGAAAAGGGATGAATTGTTTTCTACTATGGGGTGAACACTTGTTTGCTAGGGTGAATGCTTGTTTCCCGAGGTGAACACATTGTGAGTAAAAGGGAAAATGTTTTCCAAAAGGGGCAAACAACAACAATGGATGGTTGTCAACCTTTTTCTAAAAATTTTCTCAAACGAAGTTTGATCCTTGGGGTTGCCTTAACTTCCTATCAATTTGGTTTGGTGAGTATTGACACTTTGTGTCACCCCCCTTTTTTTGCATGATCCATCAATTAAAACCAATCTAAGAGATTTCAAATGGTTACATGCTCAAATACCTCTGTTAGCTGCCTTTCACCTTTGTAGGGTTGCATTCTAAAACCCTAGGTTTGAGCATACCCTTGCGCTTTTGTTCTAAACTCATCTTGACCTTTTATTCCATTTGCCAGTCATTTAAGTAATAACTTATGTGCTTCAATCTCATGTATGGATTGGCCCCATCGACCTAGGAGCACTCGTTGATCCGTTCCCCTTTTTAATATTTGGTCAAAATATTATATATCCTAATTTTGAATGTTGTGTGATCCTAGGTCCCCTCATTTCCTAGGAATCTTTAAAAACAACTTTACCGCATGTGCTTAATTGAATCACCTAAGTGCTAGAGGCCCAGCTTGCTTGAGACACGTGTCGCATTCCCATTGCATCGCAGAGCGTCTTCGCATCGCATTTTTGCGTTCCCTGTGCATACAAGAATGCACTAAGTGGTAAAGGGAAGATGGTGGACGTGTGTTATCTTGTCATTGCATCGCGGTGCTTCTTTGCATCACAATTTCATAAGCCAAGCACAAAGAAAAAATGTGCTAGGCAAGATCTAGTTCTAGGATGACATTTGGCGGTTTCCCATTGCAGCGTGCTCCCTCTTCGGAGCGCATTTTCATGCTCTCGACGCATAATGAAAATGCATAAGGCCACGGTAAATAGGGAAGGGATGGGTGGCATCTTCCTATTTCATCACATGACTCCTTCAGAGCGCATTTTCATGCTCTCGGCGCATAATGAAATTGTGGTAGGCAATGGCCTAAAATTTGAAGATAGGTGTTCAATTTTCATTGCAGTGCTTAAATCTTTCACAACGCATTTTTTCTTCAGTGGTGCAGATATAAAAGGAGAGGGAGAATGACGTCATGAGAACACGTGCTTACATCTCATTGCATTGCAAAGGTTCTTCGCAATGTGTTCTCTCCAAAGGGTGCCTTAGGGTGTTTTGTGTTGGTCTGAAGGAACGTGTGGGCCATTGATCTTATAACTTGCAAATCTGATAGTCACGTTTTAAACCTTTCAAAAGCTCGAATCGAGGCCCCCCATCTTAGAATCCAATGGTCCAACCTCAAATCTGAGCAACGGCGCTAACATGCCGCTATGAGCTGCCGAAAGTGATGGGGCTTTTTTAGCTACCGTGATCGATTTTCGCTTTCAGGGCTTATTCTTTGTAATGCACCATATTTAATGCAAAAGCAGCCCAGCGCTTCGCGTATGATTGTGGATATCCCTTTAGTTTAATGGATTATGGTGGATTTTGGCGGTTCAATCCCCAGATCATGAGTGCATTCGCAAAGGCATGGTGGATGCATTATTGTATTTTCTTAGGCTTATTCTTCGCGGATTCTGAAGGCCCATATCATCCATATATATCTGACGAATCGATTTCTATTGACCATAACTTTAAAGCAGGGTTTATCCGCTGCCGCCGCGTCTGGCATCAGATCTGCCGGGCACGGATATGCGCTGCGCGGCTACTCTTTCTCCCAGCCTGGCACGCTGGGTACGCTGCTGGCGCGCGGCGCGTACCAAAATATACCAAACATACTGATAGTATGATATGTATACTTCATCAATCATCGCCATCAATTTGACACGAATCATTTGACTGGCTTGTAAAGATAAAGATAAATGCCAATTGATAGTTCAAAATTTCAATATTATGTCATATATCATATATGTCTAAAGTCACGATTCAAATGAAGATCATTACAATTACAAACTTACAATGATAATAGGGATCTAATGATAAACCATGTAGTTATTACAATATTGGATTAATGTCAATGTTTATACTGAAATAAATATTTTATAAATCCACTAAATTGACAAGCAACATTTAAGAAGTTGATAATGAAATAATACCTTTGAAATTAATTTGTAACCCAAGCTAAAACAGATCACAAACTACTGCAACAAAAAAGGATGATTCAAATTAACATTTTCTGCTTGGCAGCACCCTGGGAGCGCCCAAGAAGGACCCACAAAGAACCCGGGGCTGCCTGGGCGCTCCCAGGCGCTCCCCAGGCCGCTCCCATACCCAAACGCTCCAGGAGTGGGCACGAGGTCCTTTTTTGAAGAACCCGGTAACATTGGTCCGAAGTCAATCTAAGTTATGCCTGCACTATAAAGGCAATAATTGTATTCATTCTAAGGGTTCTTCCTTTGGCTCCTCTAGGAATTTTCGTTTGCAGACACTACATTTTGCATTCTGCAACTATAAAGATTGCTTCTTATGCCTTATGTTAATGAAATCTAGCCATTATTTCTCTTATCTGTTGCATGTTCGAGTAAATTTCATTTACCTTCATGTTTTAGTGAGTTTCTTGGTCATTTCATTGATTTATGGTGTTCTTTGAAGTAGGAAGAAACAAATTTCTATCTTGGTGTATCACCTCCTTTCCCCTTTTATGCATTCCTTCTATCCCTTTTCCTCTATGAATTGATTAATGTAGGGTAGTGATAGGGTTTCATGTGTTGGGTTAGACTAACACATCTGCACTTAGATTAGAAGAGGAAGCCGACCTTCTCCAAAGACTTGACCTCAATTTGCAAGGTCCCACACCTTGAGGTCATTTCAATTGTGTCATTAGAACGCTAAGCCTATGTTCAGTAGGGTGTAGTTTTATGTGACAACAATGAGATTTAGTGTTCTTTTTCTCTTATTAAACATTTTGTGTTGGAAGTATGCCTTGTGAGGAAATAGTTAGTCTCTTTCTAGAATATGTTGAGATAGTGAATCTCCCTACCGTGAGACCTCCTAGTTAAGTATTCCTTGTAGTTTGTTTGATGTTTCTCTTTCAATTGTGATTGAAAGTATATCGTGGTTTGGGTTATAGGATGAAACATTGTACTATCTTATTCCTTCTTTACCCATTTGTGAGAGATGGGGATTGTGGGCAAGCACCCTTCCATCGTGGTAAGATACTTTACCCTTTTGTATGGTTGTCACAATGGGGTCGTCATGTGACAATGTTAAGACTTACACTTGTCATGCTTGATGCATTGACATCGCATTCTATGAGTGTTGTTATCTTATGTCATTTCATCTCTAGTGCATTAGTGTGCATTGTGACATGTTTATGTTACAATTGTATCATGAAAAATTTGTTTGTTGATTCATTAATTAATGTCTTGGGTGCAAGCTTGGGGTATTACAAGGGAAGAGTTCAATGCCACATAGAAAAGAACATCATTACGAAAGACACACAAAGGGATCTATATGCTTTAGGGTTAGTATGTATTTTGAACATATGCACAAATGTTTAGAGGAACTATCATCATCCCCTTGATTACAAAACTACAATCACAAAAGTAGTACGACAAATAGAGAGTACAACATAGTTTCAATTTGGGTCAATATGCTTTGATAAGGGAGAAGCCAAATGCTTTGCATCATCCCTAAATAAACAAAAAAGAAACACATATTACTTATCTTTTTTTAAATTTCTTTGGGTTAGCATGAATGAGATTGTGATGTCTCATTGCTTTGTATTGTTCCCAAAATGTACCAAGGCAAATAGAAATGCACATATGAAGAATAATATTGACAAATAGATGGGCAAAACATGGCATTCTTATTATATCCATGCAATTATGGGAGTAACATGGGTTGTCTAGGTTGAACTAACAATCACATAAGACAATTGAGCCCCATAACTCAATATCCTATGGCTAGTAAATTGTCATTTCCCCAAGGATTAGAGTGAATTTTTTCCATGGTGTCAAGGAATCTTGAGGTTTAATTGGGGTGAATAGAGGAGGCAAAGAAGGAATATTGGTTAGTGCTTCAAAATCATTAAGGAAGAAATTATGGTCCTTTGATGTGTTGGCACATGACCTAGAATGACTTTAGTGGTACCAATCATTGAAATGAAAGGCCTAGATGGAGGAGGATTGATAAGTGTAGAAAATGGTGGAAGGTCAAGTGCTAGGGCCAAGAACATCTCACTAGGGAAGTGAGGTGCCATCTTTGGCGTAGAAGAGGCAACAAGCCTAGGATAGTCCAAGATCTGTAGGTTGTTGTGAGGCACCCATTGCATCCAAAGAAGGCAATGTAGGTGGTGCTAAAATGTTAGGAGTCATGTGTTTGGGTTTGGGTCGACGATGAGGGATGGGGTAGGGTTTAGGTTTGTGATGAAGGAAGAATGGGTAGGGAAAGAAAGAAGGAAGGGGTAGTGGTGGGGGGAAGGGGAAGGAATGGATGGAAGGATGGAGGGGGTGGAGGGGACAGGAAATGGAGAATGGGGTTGCAAAAGAAATTGGGTTTGAGATGGAGAGGAAGAGGTGCATAGGTGGCTAGAATGGGCTTTGTGAGATGGGTTGGGGTTGAGGTTGAGATTTGGGTTTAGGTAGAGGTTTGGGTTGAGGATGGCCTTGGGTTCTTGGTTGAGGGCAATTGTGTAATGTCCCCGTTTTCAAAGATCACCCAACAGAGTCCAATTTAATTAATTAAATATTAAATCGTCCTAAGTGACATTTTGGACATTTATATTTAATTAATTTATTTATTATTAAAGTGACTTTATTAAATGCATTATGAAAATATTAAATAAAGTCTCTTTAGAAAGGCAAAATATATGGAAAATGTAAAAGGTGGTGAAAAGGGAATTCATTATCATCTTTTTGGAAATTATTATTCGGAGAAATTGGAGAGCTTGCTTTACAGGGTCCAAGAAGCTTGAGGATGAAAACCCTTGAGTTTCAGGGTGGGTTTGGACGAAAACCCAACCCAACTCCATTGGAGAG
This sequence comes from Sequoia sempervirens, assembly GCA_007258455.2. NCBI lineage: Eukaryota > Viridiplantae > Streptophyta > Pinopsida > Cupressales > Cupressaceae > Sequoia > Sequoia sempervirens. The sequence goes on along the minus strand of VDFB02286164.1, from coordinate 12,088 downwards.
CAGATTCACTTAGGATTTGTATTATGCTTCAATGATCGGTTGAACGATTGTGGGAAATTTGTGAAGTCTTTTTCCAAAGACAAATTTCTAGGATATGAGAAGTCAGTATTTGCAGAGGTAAATATTATAATTTAAAATTGGCTGGAGACAGCTTTGATATTCTATTGTTGTTAAATCTGGTACCAGTCGTACCTTTCTGGAGAAGGAGCCATACTTTGTATAACCTTTAAGGAATAACAGCCATAGCAATAATGCATGGAGTATTATTCAAATACTTCAGTCATAGAAGTGAGGTTGTAGAATGAATGTGGGAAGTTAGTGCCGCCAAGTTTTGTGAGAAGTTTAGGGAGAAATGGGGTCCAAGTAACATGTCAAGGTAGCCGCCAGCATTAAAGAAGTGGTCATAGCTTTCAAAGCTATTGACCCATGAGCTGGAGGGAGCTTTAAAAGTGGCGATACCATAAGATTTTCATTGTCGCAGCTGGAAGAATTATTTAAATTGGAACCATTCTTATATACATAAGACATTACAGTTTTTGAAATTGCCCTTTCTAGTTTGAGTAGAATAGTTTCCATTGAAGATGAGATTCCTCTAAATATTCTAGAATTGCACTCTTTCCGTAGATGCTAGAAAAGGAGAGAATAATTTTCCATAAACATGTATATGTGGATTCTTTATATAAAATGGGCCAGCTCATAAACAATTGGGAATTTGGAATAATGAATTTGGGAAAACACCTTCCCAACAAAGTCTATTACACACCCATTTCTAAGACTTGTTACTAATGTTACAATTAAGAAGAATGTGATCAGTATCTTCTATTTCTTCTTCATGTAGAACACACTTAAATGAATTAGATATCCTCAATTTTTCTGATCTTTTGCTCACAACGATTTTATTATGGAGAGCTAACCAAGTAAAAGCCTCTACAGGCACTTTTTGTGGAGACTTCAAACTAGTCTTTAACTTTTTGACCTCATGCTTGAGTCAAAAACTGCTTTGCTTCTACTAAATATGGTCTGCTATTTAAGGGCTTTTGGCCATTCCAAGAATTGGCCCAAAAGAGGGCTTTCTCACCAATGTGAATTACCCAAGAAAGATGAGGTGTGATTACATCTGTACACAAAATTATAAAATTCCAAAATTTTGAATGAGTAGGAGGTTTGGCAACAGGGAATATTCTATGTTCAATTGTGTATCAAGATATTTTGACTGCATTATTTACACCACTTAGCACTTGGCTTTGTATACTTGTACCATGCTAGTTTTGCCCCAAGAGCCAGACTCTGAGTTGATATATTGCACTCCAACCCCACCAGAAGACTTAACCCTACAGACCTTATCCCAAGCTAGCAGAGCCACCTTTCTTTTCTCATTATTCCCTTTTCATAGAAAGTTTCTGAATTGTTTTTCAATTTTTGAGACAATACTAATTGGAAGTTTTAAGGCAGACTTTATGTAGATAGGTATTATAGATAGTACATATTTAATCAATGTTAATGTCCCAGCCAAATATAACCATCTTACTTTCCAAGACACCAGTTTGTTTTGGATAGTAGAACTAGAAACAACAGTATCTCAAATTGCATCCTTGATTCCACCCCAAAATAGAAGAATACCTAGACATTTACATGGAAGATCTTGTATTCTGAAACCCAATAGGTTTGAGATTCTTCTTTGAATGCGTGGGGAAGAATTAAAAAAGAAAATCTTAGACTTATGGTAATTTATTATTTGTACTGAAACTGAATAATTCTCTGTGATAACTTCCTTTATTGATTTAGCCTCATCAAAGTTGGAAAGACCAAATAAAAATGTATCATCTGCAAATAAAGGATGGGTTATTGGTTCATAAACTCTTGGAATTAAAATATCCTTACGATTCCCAAATGAATTTTCAGTCAATATTGATCTGCTTAAGGCTTCTGTCATTAGAATAAACAAAAAACGGTGAAGTTAGATCCCTTTGTCTCAAACCTTGAGTAGATTTGAAGAAACCTGTCAGGCTAGCATTAACAAGCACTGAAAATCTTGCGCTTGAAAGAGTAAATCCACTTACACCATTAAATTGGAAAAGCCAAATTTCTATAATACTCACATTAGAAATTCCCAATTTACCTTATCACATGCTTTCGTCGTATCCAATTTTATTGGCATTGCTGAAATTGTGTCCTCCTGAATGGAATGGATAATCTCATGTGCTATGAGAACACCTTCATATATGATCTCATCAATGTTATTTGCAAAGACACCATAAAAAAATATTTTTGTGACCCTCTCCTGTTTTTTTCAAATAAGAAGAATCCCACAATTGTTGGCTCACAAACATCTGTTTCAAAGGTGTTATCATACTATAAATGCTTTGTGAGTTGTGGAAGTTAATTGCAAACTATGTGGCACTAGCTCACACAAGCTCATTCCCCTTGGTGTGATCTCTCATCAAGCTAATATCCAAGGGCTATTGGAGATATTGTTGGAAATTTTGTCATTGATGTCAAACATGAAATGAAAAGATCATTAAAGAAAAGTTGAAGATTTATAAGAAGCATAAAATAAAAAGGAAACTAGGTGAAGGAAATCAGATCAAATATAAGCATAACAAGAGCATGGTTAATTGCTGAAGTAATTGGTGTCAAGGTAAAGAATAATCAAAAGATCACATCTACCTGATTCAAGGATAAAAAGCTCAGAAGCTTAAGTTAATATTCAGATTCATCAATCAAATTAGTTAGTATGGATTGACCTTCACTGGCCAATTATCCAATCAGAGTTCTTCAAGAATTAATGAAAGTAATGAGTATCTAACAGGTTGAGCAAAATCATAGACAAAGGAGATCTAAAGTCAAAAGCAGTAGTAAGCGGTTTTAAAAGAACAATGCCTAGTCAGCAATATCTACAGAGTCAACATAGAAGAAATGATTGGGTATATGCAACAGGGAGCCATGAAATAAGAGAGACGCATATATCTCAAATAAAGTTGAATTCAACATAAGAAGACGTATCTGGGAGGAATGACGGCTACAGGCAAGAGTCAAATTAGAGGATGTCTAAACTCTAAGGATGGCAAATTAGAGATAGATAAAGCAACATTGAATTGATGTATTACCTGAGTCTTATGAAAGACGTGATTATAGTATCTCTACTCAGCGGAACCCTCAAGAAGTACGGAGCTTGCCTTCTAGGCATCAAACTAGATTATGCCAACAACTATTTTTGGAGGTAGTGGACATGAAGATACGGGTATCTCTATCGCAAAGCATTAAAAGAATGTTGTGAGGATATAATAACACGTAAGTATTTCCTGTAATCTCTACTCTTGACGGGAGAACAGCATATTTCAGGAGCTGCTTCAAAATGAATTATAGCTTTCGATAGGATGAAGCTCGATAATTTGTATCTGAAGGTTGTGTATGTCTTGGAAGAGCCGATAATGGTTGAGTCACCAAATTTGAGTTAAGTGTGAGTCATCGTGGACCAGGTGACATGTCGCTAAGGTGGCAAACATTTTTAAAGATGTCAAGGTGTCGACGGAAGAATACACTTTTGCCGTCTCAAAGTCTATGGGAAAGATTTAATGAGAGTGGTCTCCGTTATTGTTTTGTTAAAAGAACAAATAACATTAAATTTATGAGATGTTTTCAAAAGGCAGATGTGAATCAAGGAAGTTCAAAAGACGTTTCCATCAGAGAAATGCGAATCTTGTATGGACGTGGTGTTTCAATAAAAATTCTATTCTTTTTAAGGGACGTGTTTTTTACTTGCTGAAGATACGATTGAAGTTAAGATTGTCTCTTAAAATGTTTTTTAAAAACAAATGAAAATCAATTAAAGTTTAAGAGACGTATTTCTAAAAGGAGTGCAACTTATGCTAAAGAACAGATTCAAAATTAAGAAGATTCAGTTTAGAACAAAAACCCAGATTTAATGAAGAAGCATGTAAATATAGTTGTGTCCTTTCATTAGGAGTTGCAAGCCTTGAGGAACTTATAGATATGTCATCCAAAATATGTTTGCAGGTGTGGTTGTGTAAGTAAGTAGTCTAAATCTGAAGTCCCATCTTCTTGTGTGGGCTAAGTGTGAGATCATTCATCACCAAGGCAGATTGGAGGATTGGGATAGTGCAGGTCAGATTGAAGGCATCATCTTGCAACCATCAAGTCAAGGTTGGTGCCTTGCATTAGGGTTTGGTGCCTACTAAACAGTTAAAGAGGTTTGGGTGTCCCTTGTAGGTTGTAGCCTACTAAATCATCTCACTTGTAAATCAAGTAGGTTGGTGCCTACTTCCATTTAAAAAAAAAAAAAATTTATTATTTCAATAAAGTTGTATCAACTTGTGTAAATTGGTTCATATCATTAAGTTGATGTTGATGAAAGTTTAAGTTTGTGTAGAAAGTTAAAAGGTGAAAAAGTTGGTTTAGATTTACTGATTCACCCCCTCCCTCTCAGTAAAACTTTTGTGCTCTTTAGATATATATGGTAATTTTTTAGTGTCTTCCACCATGAATTTCACCCAATCAACTTTCCATATTTCCTTCAAAAGAAGATTAAGGTAGTGGACAGTGCAAATGGTCCAAGAAAGTGGTGGGTGCCTCTCCTCAAATAATATCTTCCGCTAATATGCTGTTGCATTATTTGTCACATGGATCACAATCTGTAAACTAACCTCTACCACAGTCTTCTCCAATATTAGATTTAAATTCTCTACATTTGCGACTGTTTCTGGCATTGATGGACCTCAAGAAGACTTTCTCACCATTTGAAGCTACAAGAAAGTTGATGGGTGTGCAATGCTTCCATCTATCTACCCATTGGATAGTATGGTGTATCCATACTTGGGCCAACACTTCCTTTGCTCTTCCACTATTGTCTCTACATTTGCCACTGTTTTATGGAACAATGACCCACTTATGCCATGCTGGGTATTCTTGCCATGTTGAAAGAAAGGTGGTTATAGTACCAAACATTTGGACATGCTGTGTTTGCTTCCTCATGCTTGTCCTAATTCCAATTTGTACCTTTAAGGGAAGGCTATGATCCTGGTGTATTGTGTGGAACAAAAAAACCTTATGATTGGACTCTGTTGAAGCTTGATGAAATCTATGTGCTGCAAATTGTGGACAACAACTAGAGCTCACAATCTCTATCATATCTACCTCTATTTGCCATGTCATATTGGGATTCATCATTGCTAGAATGGCTGCAGATGTCTTCATCCTATCCTTTTTTTTGGTTTGTCAATGAAGGGGCCTCATTCATCTCCCGTGACCCATACAACCTTGGACTCAATATTCTGTAACAACATCCCCTGCATTTTTTTTTTTTTGAAAGTTTGCCAATTTGTTTCCAAACAAAGGCTCAAACAAAGCATATATATTAAAAGATAATATGAACTTGATGAATGAGAACAACTGCTGCACTAAACTCATTAAGAAGATTATGCACTAGTTCATCAGCTGATTCAAACTTGATAGGGAAAGACGCTTTCATTACATTGCATATTAATCAATGGGTCATATCCTTGGCATGGCCAAATAATTATTACCTCAAAATGGAACAGAACTGATACAAAGGAGCTGTTTTGACTGAAGAAGCTACAGCAGGTCTATAATTTAATTTGCAGGTCATAACACACTCATATACTGCGACTACTACCCCTGGGAATTGCAAATGACATCTCTAGAACACTCCAGACAACTTATAAATCACCCAGCAACTGGTATCACCACTGAAATATGCAAACAACATGCCCAACAGGTCTCCAAATGCAAGGAATCCTACATCCACATCAAATATATTGGCTAAACTGAGTGTTACAGGTCTGAAACAGAGTAGGCAAATTGTTGCAGGTCTTCTGTTCACTTCCAGCAGGTCATGGCAGCCATTATGCATAAATTTCCATCACCCATCATGCATAAAATCACCCCACATTGACTCACCACTGCTCCACACTAACCTAGCAACACCAAACAGCCTTCAAAACACCAATGATAGCTAGAAATCAGACCTGTTTGCATTTTCAGTCATAGCTAGAGCTGTACGGCATATTTTGGGCATGTCCAGCCCACCAAAAACAACACCAAAATGCTATCCACAGTCTTCCAAGGTCAAACCACCTCCAAAATTCGCACTTCATAATACTTTGAAAATCTTCATTTTCTTGAAACCCTAAATCTGCAACCATGAAAAACAATGGTGATTCCTAAGGTAGAATAACTCCAACCAGCTAGGGTGGATATTTTACCACTGAACCCAGCAACCGGGAAGAGGGATTTTGTCCTCAACCAGCAAAGAAGAACTCCTTGAGCTCATTTCAGCAGCATCTCCTTAAGTTGTCAAATCATCCATAACCAAATGAGAGCTCAAATTTATAAAGCGAGGGACAAATTAGGGCATTCTCATTTCATTTCCCTCCATTTCACATTTTTTAAAATGACATGAAATTACCCCAAGAGGGGCGCCCAACTTTTGCCTCCAAAAATTTCACTTTTCATTCAATTTTTTTTTATCATTTAAGTTCCAACTAGGCATCTCATCTTATGAGGCATAACATTGGCCTTAAAAATGATAAATAACCTCCCTTGTGGGCACCACACAAGGAGAAACATTGGCCCTCTTTTAAAAACGTCACCTTACTAGGTCAAGGGGTACACTTTATGAACACATGCCCCCCTCACTTAAGTTATAAAGCAACATTATAAAACTTAAGTGATAATAAATCAAATATTAATCTCACTACCATAAAGACTCACCTTGTTGTAAATAGAAAACACTGCATTGAGCTATTGGAAGTCTGGAGGAATTGAGCCAAGACCTTGTACTGAAAACAACACTTACTAAAAATATTAAGTGAGTCAAATCTCCAATCTGGCCCAATTGGAGCCCAACTAGAACTTACTAAAAATAGTAAGTTACTAAATATAGCCATCGCTAAAAATAACAACTCTGTTGGAAAAGACCTAGAAAAACCCACAAAGCTCACTGGTAACAACAATTTACTCTTTTGAAAAGGCTGACACAAACTGAGGAAGTTAGCACCAATTGCAAAGTAAGAGAACCCCAAAAAGGGGACATTACATACTCAGACATGTTATGCCTTGCATAACCACCCCATTTTGTTTTTGGTCAAAATGAGTCCCCCTTGTGTTTGTTTGTCCTTGGTGTTTTTGCTTGGGTCTTAGGAGTTGTTCATTTTCTTCCTAAGTCCTTGTTCCTTTTGTTTTCACGGGCTTAGGCAGTTAAACCCGGACCTTAGAGCACTAGCGAAGTTCACAGTCCATTTTGTTAAGTCTGTTGTGACCATTTCACACATCGCCCCATTGCAAATGGGGACCCCCTGTTTTCGCTTTTTGCCTCGGTGTTGCAACTGCTCATCGCTTGTCTTTTTACAATGAGGTCATCATTTTGAGGGTTCCAAGTCAGTCAGTCTGCCGAGAGTCATCTGAGCCAAGTCAAGAATCCATGCTTGAATCAGCACGTAAACGTCACCATCATGCTTAGAAGGCCTAGGAGACGAGGATCATTTCTTGGATTTAAGTCAAATCGACACTTTAAAATTTTTAGGGTTTTCTCACCTGGGCCCCTATTTTTTAGGACCTACTTTTTTAGCACTTTTGGGCAATTCTGGGATCCCTATTTTTTTTTAGGGTCTATTTTTGGAAAGTTGCTATTTTTGGAAAATTTCTATTTTTGGAAAGTTTCTATTTTTAGAAGGGTCCCGAGTTCTGAAAACGCACTCAGAAGTTCGAAAAACTCAATAGATCTCTCAGAAAATCGAAATGAAAATTTGAAATTTTTCGAAAAATCTGGAAAAAAAACAAGTAAAAAGCATGAAAATCAGACCAAAAAACGTTTAAATTCTGGAAAAATCAATCAAAACCAGTTCAAAATTAACCAGATATGAGGTTGAAATCATGAGAATCAGCTCTTAAATGGTGAAGTTTGTGAAAATCTGTCCAAGTCTGAAAGTTCGCCATGAAAATCAGCTCTTAAATGATGAAGGAAGGTGTAAGAAATGTCAGGAAGTTTATGGAATTCACCCAGCAACAAGGAAGAACATCCTTGGACCTTCCAAAGTCCGCCCAGCATATAGCATACTCATCCTTGGCAGCTCTAAAGTCCGTCATGCATCTTGAGGCAACATCCTTGCATCCTCCAAAGTCCGCCCTGCATGTCCAAAAGACTTGGAAAGTCCGCCATTCTCAAGAGGAAGTGCCAAAAAGTTGTGAAGTCTGCCAGCTTGAAGGTTGTCAAGTGCCAAGAACTCATGAAGTCCACCCAGCACTAAGCAAGCATGTCCTAGGATCCTTTGACGTCCGCCATGCATCAAGGGAGGAAGTGCTAAAAGGTTCCAAAGTCTGCCATGCACTAAGAGGGAAGTCCTTGACACTTCCAAAGTCCGCCCAAGGATATCCTAGAAGTCTCTAAAGTCCGCCAGCCTTAAGGATCCTTGTCCAAACATCACCTAAAGTCCGCCATCTGCTTAAAAGAGAGATGCAAGAGGGTTATGAAGTCTGCCCTTGAAAGATTTGACTTGGCTGAAGACTATCCATGAAAATTTCGAAATTTTGCCTAAGTGTAAAAGCCTAAAAGGGTGGGAATTCGAAATTTTGACTAAGTATTGTAGGATTTCCAAAGAGACAAAGGGTTAAGCAAAATGCTAAGAAGTTGGGAGGTCCGCCATGTTCAAGGAGATGATGTCTAAACTTCTTTGAAGTCCGCCCTAGGAAAAAGGGACGTCCAAGATGCATATCCAAAGAGGAAGGAAGGTTCGCCATACACTTGAAGGGGTTGGCAAGATGTCAAGGAAGTCCGCCATGCTTGTCCAAAATACTAAGGAAGTCCGTCTAAGCACATGAGAGGATAAAAGAATAATTTTTGGCTAAGTGTTAATGCCAAGTCCAAGAAAAGGTTCGAAATACTTGCCTAAGTAAAGAGGCTAAGGGATGAAAAATGAAGATGTTGGCTAGGAAGTATGACGCTTTCGAGAGGTCAAATGCCAAGTTTGAAAGGACATGTGCTAAAGAAGATTGGGATTTGGCAAAGAATAGAACGGAATGTGCCTAACACGATGAGGAAAAGAGGTAAAATTTGCCTAAGTATGGAGAAAATGCGAAGAAATTGTCAACTTTGACCCAAGAAAAATGCGCAAGGCAGGGAGAAAGGAAGGATCGTCCTTGGCCAGAAGGAGGAAGAATATGTCAAACATCAAGGAAATTCGCCTAACGAAGACATTCGGACAAGGATTTTTCCTAGAAAAATTCGACTGAGCAAGGAAGTATTTGACTTTGGCAGAGCAAAATAAGCTTAAAATCTCGCCTCGGCAAAGAAAAATAGGGATCTGGCAATAAAATTTTCGACGGAATGGCTTAAGATTTGACTTGGCTAGACGAAATTGGGAATAAAATTGGAAAATACACTTTTAGCCAAGAGAAATGAAGAGAAAATCGAAATAGCCATGGGTCGAAGATGAACGGGTTGGAATAAATTAAAATATTTTAATATTTTAATAATTTATTTTCAATGCCTTGGACAAAATCAAATTCGCCAGACAATGTTTTGGAGGAAAATAATTTGTGCCGGCCAGAGATAAAATCCGAAGGGCAAAATTAAATTCACCATGGCTTCAGGAGAGAGAGTGGTAAAAATTCAGGAGAGAAAATCTGAATTTGTTTATTTTATTTCTTGCAGGTGGATGACGATGCGAGGCGAATCTTCAAAGAAGAAGCAAAGGCATGGAATGGAGGCAAGTCTGCTTCAAGCCAAATAGAGTGAGGGAAAAAGATGGCACAAGCATGAGAAAGTCCAACCTTGCCTAAGCAGAGCATGTCCAAACCTTTACAAGGTCCGACTTTGCTTGGAAGTGTAATGTCCCATTTTGGCCCTGCTCTTCAATGGGATTTAGCCTATTTCCAGAAATCTGTAGGCTAAGCTGAGGCAGAAAATTAGGGTTTCCTATTTCAGATACTGCTCAGTTGGTGTTCTGAGGTTGTTGTGCAGACTTACTATTTATATCAGTTTGCTATTTTTTAGCAAGTCTATCTTTTAGCGATATCTGTCTAGCGGCAGTTCAATCAACTGCGGAGTTCTTTGTTGATTTGACTATACATTGTTTTGATGTGAACTTACTATTTATAGCGATTAGCTGGTACAGTAAGTCTAAATTTGGCAGTAGCATAATCAGCAGCTCAACTCAAGTCATCTTGCTATCCATCAGTTTCAGTATTGGCATTGGTTTTAGTTATCTCCATGGACTAAGTTTTTATACTTAGTCAAATTTCATGTTTCTCAGTTGTACCCCACGCCTAGGAGTAATAACTTCATGTTGTTTTAAAAGAGGGGCCATTAAGGGGGTCAATTATGCATTTAATAATTTATTAAATGTTTTATTGTTGCAAAGTGAAAAAGAGGTTGAGTAATATTATATTATTTCAAAAAGTAAAATGCAAAAAGGTGGCATCCCTTTTGGAAGTTGAAGTGATTCAACTTCTTGGAATTCGAAGAGTTCTTGTTGCTTCATTTGCCAATTGAAGTTTATATATTGTTGCTGTTTGAAGAGCTGATTATGCATATTTTTGAAGAGCAAAGTTACGCTGCTGGAATGAATCCAGAATCCGGCTAAGGGAAAGCTTAGAAAATTTACTCCATTCTTCGAGCCTACAACTATGGTTTCCTAGGTGGTGGATTGAGAGTGTGCTTCATCCAGAAGTACATATTGAGCATTAATGTGGAGTTTTGGTGAGATATTTCCAGTTTTTATGTTGCTGGTTTATCATGGCTGAAAGTGATTTTTGTATATAGCTTTTAGTACGAATTTTATTTGCTTCTGGGTATTGAAGATATGCATTCCTAGCACAGGGGCGCCCCTTCCCATAGAAGATCAGAATTTATTTCAAAGTATTTATTTTTATTTTTGCAAAATCGCCCTTGCTAAGGGCCGTACCATTCTTGAAGCATTGGATTTTGTGCTTGAAATATATGCTGAGTTTTGGAGCTGTTTTGTGATTTGTTTTTGGGCGCCAACCTCCTAGAATGCTTCAGCAAAAGACATCACTCAATTCGGAGGTAATTTGGTGAAGTTATGAGCTTTTCATGATTTTCTCTGTAGCTGGTTTGAATTTCCAGAATTCTGATTTTTATATCAGATTGTTACAGTTTTCAGTTTTTGATCTTATACTTCAGTTTTGGAGTGTTATATGATTGTAAAAGTTCATACTTCTTTTTCTAAGGTTCACTCTCTATCTTGTAAATTGTAATCTGCAGAGTTTTATTTGTAAAGGTTGAGATTAAGCATTACTAATCCAACCATTTTCAGTTCTGCAATTACTTATTGTTTTGTCATTAAATTACCCCTGGATGGTTTATCGCCAGTGTGGATAAAGAACATTTTAGAAGCTCATCTCTCTTATTTGCAGCTATTTCTATTCATTGTAAAGCTAGTTAGTAGTACTAACAGCTATTTCATTTTATTGCTGCAATTTATACTTAATTACACTCCCACAATTGAGTGGTTGAGTTTTAGAATAAACGTCTTTCTTGATTGTAATTTCCCCCCACAAAATAAGTGGTTGTGTGGACAGTATTTCCCCCACATTAATAAGTGGAAGAATGGATTTAAAGGCTGGCTTGCCGCCTAATAATTGTTGTAAACTCACCCACTGAATAAGTGGAGTATTCCCACTGCTTGTGGATGCCTGCATCAGCAGATGAATTGTACTTTCAGCTCTGTTATGCCTAACGATCCTCTGACCATATGCTATCACCTCGCCCACATTGGGATCTTGGCGAACATTCTTGGTTAGAGTTATCTTCTTTGCTGATTTGCATTTTTGGAGCTAACGCTAATTAGTGATTGGTTGCTGATTTGTGTGTTAAATTTTGGGAAAAAAATTAAGGGGAATATTTCCAAGAAGGTATGTCCGAACATCCATTAGATCCGCCAAGTACAATGGCAAACATGATGCAAAGTCCGACCTAGACCAAGAAAAGAAATGTCAAAGCGTTGAGAAAGTTCGCCCCAGTGTAAGAGAAAAGATGGTAGGCACTAGAGAGAGTTTTGACTTCTCCCCAGAGATGTTTGTCCAAAGTGGC
>VDFB02286163.1:0-32032 GCA_007258455.2 Sequoia sempervirens | reverse complement strand
AAAATTTCGAAATTTTGCCTAAGTGTAAAAGCCTAAAAGGGTGGGAATTCGAAATTTTGACTAAGTATTGTAGGATTTCCAAAGAGACAAAGGGTTAAGCAAAATGCTAAGAAGTTGGGAGGTCCGCCATGTTCAAGGAGATGATGTCTAAACTTCTTTGAAGTCCGCCCTAGGAAAAAGGGACGTCCAAGATGCATATCCAAAGAGGAAGGAAGGTTCGCCATACACTTGAAGAGGTTGGCAAGATGTCAAGGAAGTCCGCCATGCTTGTCCAAAATACTAAGGAAGTCCGTCTAAGCACATGAGAGGATAAAAGAATAATTTTTGGCTAAGTGTTAATGCCAAGTCCAAGAAAAGGTTCGAAATACTTGCCTAAGTAAAGAGGCTAAGGGATGAAAAATGAAGATGTTGGCTAGGAAGTATGACGCTTTCGAGAGGTCAAATGCCAAGTTTGAAAGGACATGTGCTAAAGAAGATTGGGATTTGGCAAAGAATAGAACGGAATGTGCCTAACACGATGAGGAAAAGAGGTAAAATTTGCCTAAGTATGGAGAAAATGTCGAGAAATTGTCAACTTTGACCCAAGAAAAATGCGCAATGCAGGGAGAAAGGTAAGATCGTCCTTGGCCAGAAGGAGGAAGAATATGTCAGACATCAAGGAAATTCGCCCAACGAAGACATTCGGACAAGGATTTTGCCTAGAAAAATTCGACTGAACGAGGAAATATTTGACTTTGGCAGAGCAAAATAAGCTTAAAATCTCGCCTCGGCAAAGAAAAATAGGGATCTGGCAATAAAATTTTCGACGGAATGGCTTAAGATTTGACTTGGCTAGACGAAATTGGGAATAAAATTGGAAAATACACTTTTAGCCAAGAGAAATGAAGAGAAAATCGAAATAGCCATGGGTCGAAGATGAACGGGTTGGAATAAATTAAAATATTTTAATATTTTAATAATTTATTTTCAATGCCTTGGACAAAATCAAATTCGCCAGACAATGTTTTGGAGGAAAATAATTTGTGCCGGCCAGAGATAAAATCCGAAGGGCAAAATTAAATTCACCATGGCTTCAGGAGAGAGAGGGGTAAAAATTCAGGAGAGAGAAAATCTGAATTTGTTTATTTTATTTCTTGCAGGTGGATGACGACGCGAGGCGAGTCTTCAAAGAAGAAGCAAAGGCATGGAATGGAGGCAAGTCTGCTTCAAGCCAGATAGAGTGAGGGAAAAAGATGGCACAAGCACGAGAAAGTCCAACCTTGCCTAAGCACAGCATGTCCAAACCCCTTACAAAGTCCTGAATTTTGCTTGGAGAAGTGTACGTCCCCAGACGGCCCCACACTCAATAGGATTTCCAGCCTATTCTGGAATCAGAGGCTGGGTTTCAGGTGGAAAATTAGGGTTTCCTCTTTCAGATATTGCTCAGTTGGTGTTCAGAGGATGTTGTGCAGACTTACTATTTATAGCAGTTGCTATTTTTAGCAAGTCTATCTTTTGGCAGTATCTGTCTAGCAGCAGTTCAATCCTTTGCAAGTTACTGTTCAGTTTGGCTATCTGTTGTTTTGATGTGAACTTACTATTTATAGCAGTTGGCTATTTTTAGTAAGTCTAAATTTGGCAGTAGCATCATCAGCAGCTCAACTCAAGTCATCTTGCTATCCATCAGTTTCAGTATTGGCCTTGGTTTTGGTTATCTCCATGGACTGAGTTTTTATACTTAGTCAAATTTCATGTTTCTCAGTTGTACCCCACACCTAGGAGTAATAACTTCATGTTGTTTTAAAAGAGGGGCCATTAAGGGGGTCAATTATGCATTTAATAATTTATTAAATGCTTTATTGTTGCAAAGTGAAAAAGAGGTTGAGTAATATTATATTATTTCAAAAAGTAAAATGCAAAAAGGTGGCATCCCTTTTGGAAGTTGAAGTGATTCAACTTCTTGGAATTTGAAGAGTTCTTGTTGCTTCATTTGCCAATTGAAGTTTATATATTGCTGCTGTTTGAAGAGCTGATTATGCATATATTTGAAGAGCAAAGTTACGCTGCTGGAATGAATCCAGAATCCGGCTAAGGGAAAGCTTAGCAAATTTACTCCATTCTTCGGGCCTGCAACTATGGTTCCCTAGGTGGTGGATTGAGAGTGTGCTTCATCCAGAAGTACATATTGAGCATTAATGTGGAGTTTTGGTGAGATATTTCCAGTTTTTATGTTGCTGGTTTATCATGGCTGAAAGTGATTTTTGTATATAGCTTTTAGTACGAATTTTATTTGCTTCTGGGTATTGAAGATATGCATTCCTAGCACAGGGGCGCCCCTTCCCATAGAAGATCAGAATTTATTTCAAAGTATTTATTTTTATTTTTGCAAAATCGCCCTTGCTAAGGGCCGTACCATTCTTGAAGCATTGGATTTTGTGCTTGAAATATATGCTGAGTTTTGGAGCTGTTTTGTGATTTGTTTTTGGGCGCCAACCTCCTAGAATGCTTCAGCAAAAGACATCACTCAATTCGGAGGTAATTTGGTGAAGTTATGAGCTTTTCATGATTTTCTCTGTAGCTGGTTTGAATTTCTAGAATTCTGATTTTTATATCAGATTGTTACAGTTTTCAGTTTTTGATCTTATACTTCAGTTTGGAGTGTTATATGATTGTAAAAGTTCATACTTCTTTTTCTAAGGTTCACTCTCTATCTTTGTAAATTGTAATCTGCAGAGTTTTATTTGTAAAGGTTGAGATTAAGCATTACTAATCCAACCATTTTCAGTTCTGCAATTACTTATTGTTTTGTCATTAAATTACCCCTGGATGGTTTACCGCCAGTGTGGATAAAGAACATTTTAGAAGCTCATCTCTCTTATTTGCAGCTATTTCTATTCATTGTAAAGCTAGTTAGTAGTACTAACAGCTATTTCATTTTATTGCTGCAATTTATACTTGATTACACTCCCACAATTGAGTGGTTGAGTTTTAGAATAAACATCTTTCTTGATTGTAAATTCCCCCCACAAAATAAGTGGTTGTGTGGACAGTATTCCCCCCACATTAATAAGTGGAAGAGTGGATTTAAAGGCTGGCTTGCCGCCTAATAATTGTTGTAAACTCACCCACTGAATAAGTGGAGTATTCCCACTGCTTGTGGATGCCTGCATCAGCAGATGAATTGTACTTTCAGCTCTGTTTATGCCTAACGATCCTCTGACCATATGCTATCACCTCGCCCACATTGGGATCTTGGTGAACATTCTTGGTTAGAGTTATCTTCTTTGCTGATTTGCATTTTTGGAGCTAACGCTAATTAGTGTTTGGTTGCTGATTTGAATGTTAAATTTTGGGAAAAAAGTTAAGGGGAATATTTCAAGAAGGTATGTCCAGACATCCATTAGATCCGCCAAGTACAATGGCAAACATGATGCAAAGTCCGACCTAGACCAAGAAAAGAAATGTCAAAGTGTTGAGAAAGTTCGCCCCAGTGTAAGAGAAAAGATGGTAGGCACTAGAGAAAGTTTGACTTCTCCCCAGAGATGTTTGTCCAAAGTGGCTTGGAGTCTGACTTAGGCCGAGAGAGAAAACGTCCAAGCTCATGTGAAGTCCGCCCAAGGAGAGGATGAGAAAATTGGCTAGAAGAATTCACTAAGTGTTGGATGGAAAACAGGAAGGATGAAGAGGAAAATAAAGAGGAAGTAAATAAAATTCTTGTCCAAGGATGGAATTTGTCCTACATAGCACAAGCCAAATCCAGAATTGAAGGCAAATCCACAGGAAAAGTTCGTTCGAGCATGGCTAAATGTTGAATGGTCCACATAAAGGTGTTACAAAATAGCCAAAATTTGGCTAAGTCTGGGAAATACTTCACAGAGGAAATTCCAATTTCTCTATCATGACGAAAGAACAGGGGCATTCTTCTCCAAATTCAAGACACTTGAACGGATATCCAGACATCTTGGAAGGATTTCATCTACAATCCCAGACCTGTTGAAGCAATCAGGGGACTTCTTGAATTAAAGACAAGCTTCCAATCAGAATCAGACGGTGACAAGGAGATGTTCCAAACATATCTCCATACTTAGACAATTTCTCGGCACAAATTGGAGAATTTAAAGAGGAAATCCAAAGGAATAACATCAACCTAGTTCAAGCAGGAGGAAGTCCAAGGCAACCAACTTCAAGTCCGCAACATGCTCCAAGGGAAGACTTCCACTCAAAGATTCCAAAGATGTAAGAAGAAGAAATAAAAGTCTCAAAAGGAATCCAGATCACAAATTTAGGAAGGCATCGATACTTATTTGAGGTGGCGCCTCGTCATCTTCCAACCAATCAAATTATTCCAAATCAACATGCAACAACTTTCTATTTTATTTGTTGGTTCATATTTGGTAAAAGGACAAGTGTCCTCGAATGTAATTTTCTCATTGGTCGAAAGTGACAAACCCTAATTAGGGTTTTATTTTGTAATCTCGGCCGTTGATTTGAAATCAATCTTGGCCATTGAATTGTAACTGGGGAGCCTATAAATTGAGCTCGCCCCCTCATTTGTAATGTGTGGAGATAGATTATGTATATTGTCGCATTGAGACTATTTTGAATGATAAAAGCTCTTGAGCATGATTTGCCTTGAATCACTTCTTATTGTTGAATAGTAAGCGAGGTTACATATTGCCTTCCGCCATAGATTAGAGTTAAAGTTAGATTAAATAGAATTTGCTTTGAAAAGTTGTTAAATTGAATGAGAGATTGATCGTATTGATTCGATGGTGAAGTGTAGCTCATACTTTTTTTCGAATGGATGATTTGCATTCGATTTGTAAAGTTAGCCTGAGCTCTTAAACGTGGAAGCTTAACTTCAACCTCATTCGAGGTGTGAAAATTATTCTCACAAACCCCTTGAAGATTGCACCCATTTTGCGTATGTTGTCCTGCAGGAGGCGAAACAAAGTGTGGTTTATTCCTCTTCACCGAATCCTTATTGTCTCTTGAGTTCTTAGGCATAGACTAGATTCTCCTAAACCCTATCCTTTTGCCATTTTTTTTGAGATCCATTGAAAGTCCTAATTGAGAGCCTTTAATGATAAATTCCCTAAGTCCTGAACTTGTGAAGATTTTCTTACGTAAGTCCCCTTGTTTATTACCAGCATATCACAACGGCCATTGAGCTTATCCACACGTCGAGACCCGACTAAAGAAACCTTGGAATTGCCATATGATTTCTCGCAATCTTAGCATACGCGGTGGTTTTTCAAGAGAGGATAGAGTGTCTTTGGACATTTTTATTCTGATGTTTGGTGAATGATAAAACACTCATCAGTGTCCTACCTTGTCTCTTGCTTTGTTTGCTTCTTTGTTGTTTTGCGTGTCTCGTGCTCTTGGGTTTGTTCTCTCTCTTGGGTTTCTTTTGTTTTCTTCCCCTTTGCGTTTCTTTTCCCTTTTGCGGAAGTGGAACCGGAATGGAAACTGGACCCAGAACTTTGTAAAAGTTCCAAGTCCGGATCCGGTTCTGATCTGGCTCTCGTTTGTTTGCCTTGTGTTTTGTCTCGTTTTGTGTCTTGTTTTGGAATCGTCTTTGCCTCGGTCCTGCTTCCATTTGTTCTTTGGTTTTCCCTCTGTTAGTTTTCTTTCCCTTTTGTCGGGAACGGAACTAGAGTCAGATCCGAACCTGGAACTTGGCAAAGTTCCAGATCCGGATTTGGTTTCGATTCCCCCGCCCGTTCCTTTGTTGTCCTTTCCCTACCGTAGGACCGGAGCCGAATCCGGAATGAAATTTGAAACTTTGGCAAAGTTCTCGCTTCTATCTCGACTCCGCTTCCGCTCTCGTTTTGCCTTTAACGTACACGTTGGTTGTGTACTCGCCTTCGCTCCAATTCCACCCCTGACCAACTGCATTAATGGCATTAATTGCAGCCTCCTCACACGCGCGAAATGGTTTTTAAAACCTTAATCAAGGTTATTTGGCTCATTACAATTATCCAACGCGTTTTAAACAAATAAGGAGCCGAAAGAACTCGAAGAGGAGCGTGATTTGGCTACAGGTGAGCATTTGTGAGCCGATCCCTGTCGATTTTCAACCTTTTCTGGTCGCGTTTTGAGGTAGGTGGGTTTCTCCCGTTCCGTTTTGTGTTTTCCTGTTTGTTTGTTTGTCCCATTGTTCTTCGCGCGTTTGCGGGACTTCTCCCATGGATCTTCGCTTGTTTCCTTTCTTGCTGTTGGTGTTTCGTTTGTCATTCTTTTGTTTTGTTTGGTTCCCTCTTCTGTTTTCTGTTTGTCTTTTGTGTTTCCTGTTGTTTTTGTTTGTCTCCTGTCGTTTTCACCGTTTTTAGTGGCATTTTCGTTCCACCGTGCCCTAGTTTCAATTAGGGCTTTCTTGTTGAGGGGTTTTGGTGCTTGGAACTATTTTGAATATTTTCTCAGGCCCCTCCGATCTTGTTTCTTGTCGATCTTACAGGTTTTATTGTAGGGTTTTTGATGCCCTAGTTTTGATGTAAGTCAACGAGCCGTACCAATTAGGGTTTGCGTTTCGCGCCCTTTTTGCATAATTGCCCTAGCTCGCTCGATTCGGTTTCGTTTATCTAGGCGGAGTCGAGCTTGATTTCTGCCTCCCTGCACCCTTTTTCTAACTTAGGTCCAAACTAGTGTCGGTGTGCGGGGAGAATTCGCTTAACTCTGGTAGTACATGGCAGAGCCGGAGTAAAAAATGAACTCGTTCGTTGAACTTTCGCATGAGAGTCCGGTTCCAAAAACGAGTCCGCCTTCGATGGGTTCCGATTTCAATTCCAATCCCGCCAACTTGGCGAGATCGGGTCATCAAACGTCAGGAGGTTTTGAAACTTTGAGAGTTTTAGTTTCTGATCCGGTCCCAGTTCTGGTTCCAATTAATGTTATTTGTTTCATCTCTTTGGTTGCTGATTTTCTCCCGGTGTCGCTCCCGGCAGGTTTAAAATTTCACTACGTATGGAGGGTTACCTAGGGAAGAATAGAGAAGTGTGAAAATATAACACTTGTAATGATGATTTTCATACCTTCTATTGGTCTAATCTAAGCTTGTCTTGCAGGAATAAACAATGTTAGGAGCATCCGAAGAAGTTTCACAAAAGGAAGGGCAGGTTGTAGAAAGCTCAAAGGGAGTAAAACACCTTGAGATATAAACACCAAGATGCCACCCTTACAGCTAGCAAGTTAGATTCAAAATGGGTAGACATCACAGACACTAACCTGGGCCCATTCAATTGTGAGGAGCTGATTGTGGACACTTTTTCAGAAGATGTGATTGGGAGGACTGTTAGAATAGCCCAATCCGAATTGGCACATGTTACACTCTTCCCCCTATCAATCCAATGCCCAGAGTTCATACTCACAGCAGTAGGGGCATACAATCCTTCATCAAGACAGTGTATGGACTTCCAGGGGAATGTGATCATTGATCTATCCTCTCAAATGATGAGGTTCTTGTTTAATGCGCTTACCCCCAAGAACCCCAAGCAATTGACTGAAGTAGAGGTGTTGCAGTTATTCAACAGGGACAAGGAAGCTAATAGGTCCCACATGAACAAGAAGTGGTTGAGAACTGAGAAGAAGTCCCTAACCAAGGTTCCTGAACAGCCCAAGAGGGGAGATTTCAAGAAGGAAATAGATGACTTGATCATGATGCTTTCCAGGGTATTTGGAAAGGACTTTGCATACTTTAAGGAATGGATGTTTCCATTCATTGAAACCATTTTGGATGGTAGGCAACAATTTGATTGGGGCATGATTTTGTCAGATAACTTGCACAATCAGATGCTCAAGGTGGGGCAAACCAAAAGCTTCTTCATGACTTCTTATGTCATATATTCAGCTGGAAGAATGGGCATATTCCTTTGACTAAATGCAGTGGGTACATTAGGAGAGGCTCCTGGGCAAAACAAGGCATGGGAGCATTATGATCAACTGACCCTACAAACTTCTGAGCTACACTATAGAAGGGTCAATGATGCATTCCTCTATGTCATCATTGACTGGTTGACAAGAGATGCTGGATACAAGATGAGTAGGGAGGCCATGGCTTTTATTGCTGAATGGGGACATTGGTACATCCAATACCCCAAGTTCTCTTATTTTAGGTTGGCAGGTTTTGATAGACATCCTCATTTGCTGCCAAGATGTTGCAGTGATAGGATTGTTCTTATGGAATTTATATATCAAGCTATGTGAGTCAATACAAAGTTTGCCAATAAACACAAGCCTGGGTGCCACAAATTTCCTATGAAGTTGGGAGAATATTGTTGTGTTCACAATTTGGCTACAAAGGCAGTGTGTGAGGAATTAAGTTATTTAAAGTTAGGATTGTATACAGCCAGGAAACATTTTGACCTAGAGCACAAGATGAATGGTTTAGCTCCCACCATTTTTGATAAGCATTTTAACTTGTTAGAGGATTTTTGGATTGATTTACAAGATGACTATGATGTGAGGAAAAGAAGTTATGAAAGGCTTACCATCCCACTGATGATTGAATATGGGGTGAAGGAGGACATTCTTGACACATTATCATATGATGGTGTGGTTTTGGACCCCGGGTATGAAGCATAAAATATAGGTACTAAAGGCTTGGATCCAATAAATTGGGATGAGGAGGAATACGTTGACATTAAACAAATTTCTAGGACTGTAATGGATAGAAGCATCCAATGGGTGGTCATGAGGATAAAGGAGCCAGAAGCTCAATCCTCAAAGAAGAGGAAAGCAACAAGTACTCAAGGATATAGAAGAACAAAGACGAGGACAGCTCCTAAGGAACAATTGGAGTACTATCCTCCTAACTCTGGAGGAGATGCTGATCTAGGGGTACCTACTCAAGAGACCCATGAATCACAAGGTGTAGAAGCTACCACAGTCGGAGAAGGAGCCTCATCTCAACCTTCTCTCCCAGCGGAATCCATTAGGGAAGTACTTGCAGGCAGCCTCCATGAGTAGGTTGAGAAAGATAAGCTAAAAGAGATTGAAATTCATGATGTAGACACCGATTTAGAGGCCACACAATCAGACCATGAGCCTCTTGTAACTGCATCTGCTGAGGATATTCAAGATGTTGGAACTGAGCATGTTTTAATTGCAGAAGACTAGTGGAAACTATTTGAGGATGTTAAGAAGGAGGCTGATGCTAAAGCACAAGTTGATGCACTTGCAAAGTCACAAGAAGCTGAAGCTAGAGCAAAGATTGAAGAGCTTGCAAGACAGCACAAGGAGAAGGAAGACCTCCTGCAACAACAAAAAGAAAATGAATGGAAAGCTAATGCAGAGAGGGAGAAGTTGGCCCTCCTACAAAAGATTCATGACCTTGAAGAGGAAAAGGCCCGGAAAAGGAGAGAGAAGGAAGACCTTGAGGCCAAGGCCAAGGCTACAGAGGAGGCCCAAAGAAAGAAAGATGAAGAAGAGCTCTTGCTAAAGAAGTTGGAGGTAGAAGAACAAGCTAAACAGGAGCAAGAAGCAGCTAAAATGTGGGAGAGGGTTAAGCAGTTGGAGAAACAAAGAGATGACATGTTGGAAGAGGGGAGGTTGGAAGAAGAAAGAGAGAGTTGAAGTTGATAGGCTTTCCAAAGAGATGGTAGAAAAGGAGCAGCATCAAGAGGTTGATTCTCAACCAAAGGTAACACTCTGGCAACCTCTCTCTTTTGCCACTTCTTCACAACAAATGGTTACTCCTGCTGCCCCAACATGGTTAAAGCTTAACTTGGAGAAGAAACATATAGTCCAGCCCCAGCCTCTAAACTAGGATGATATGATGAAAGAAATTGAGAAGGAGAGGCCCAAGAAAAAGGCTCGGGTCCTTCACTCCACCAAATTGATAGATGTTGGAGAGATTGTAGTTGAATGTGCCATTCCTATGGTGGACAAGGACAAACAAGAGATGCAGTTGAGTGATTATCAGTTGGGCACTGTGAACTTAGGGAGACCTACAAGGAACCAACAAATGGACCCGATTGATATTGTAGCATCTTCTACTAAGTCAAGGATGATAAAGGACAAGCAAAGGAAGGATGAGCTCAAGGCTCAATTGGATCAATTGCATAGGTTCTTAAAGGACCTATCCTCTCCTGTTTCTATACAATTTGCTGCTCCTGAGACACCAATTTTGTTGAGTAAGAAAGAAGTTGATGATCTTGTTGAGCTGAGAAGCAAGGTAAAGGTGTTGGATAGATGGATTGATAGGTTGAACCAAGAGGTGGAAGAACTGCTTGTTGAAAGCCACAAGGTTTATAAAGAAGCATTGGAATCAGTCAGTGACATGACTACATATGCTGACACCCTCTGGAAGCAAGAGGAAGAATACAAAGAGCATGTGAGGAAATTGAAAGAAATTAATAAACTGCCTCAATAAACACTCCTAGAACAATCCATCCTTGAAGAAGGTAATGAGGATTTTATTAATAAAACTATTAACATTATCAAATTTCGAACTTCATTCATTTTTGCACATAGGAATGAGGTGCAACAGGTTGGGAAGGATTTGACATATCAAATTGTGGAGTTAGAAGCAATTATAGCAATGATGGTAAATGAAGATTTTCCTGTGAAGGATGGTTTCCCTCTTGATGAACTAAGAAACAAATGGAACAATAGATTCCAAGAGGCAACGCAGAAGGGAGATGATGGTGATGATTTGTTGATTGACAGGTTCATGGACATCAAAGAGGTAGTAAAGATTGTTCGGAAGGAGCTGGCTAAGTTGGATGATATGCAAAAGTTCACCTCTACTGAATTAAAAAGAATAAAATTTGAAGACAATTGGGTAGATGGGCCAGATGTGGACATACTTAGACAAGTATTAGACAATTATGATGAATATTTACTTGAACAAAAGACAGAGGAGTGAAGTGTCTATGAGATATCCTTTTTTGAATGAAGCAGCAAATGATATGACCAACTGGGCAGCTCTCTCCTATTTTTCAGGAACATGACACTAATTCAACTGAGGATCCCCAGCAGTTCGACCTTCTCCTTTTGCATCCAAATTTTGATACAGAGTCATCAACTGTTAACTGAAGATCAGAATGGATAGTTACCTTATGCAGTTCCAGTTGCTCCATGATTGGTGGATCTCAAATTTTGATGAGAGGAATTAGTGTTAAAGTTGTCTATATGTAGATTTTCTCTCCATGTTGTAAAGGTCAGCTAATTGAAGAAAGATTAGCTCCCTAAAGGAGATTGAGGATAGTTTTTTACAGTTTCAGAAGCTTTTATAGTTTTATGCAAAGATACTTGAAACATTTTTATAGTTTTAATAAAATTTATGTTATTTCCAAGTTTTAGTTTTAATGGTGATGTCAATGAACAATAGTCATTTGTATGCTAGTGAATGCTATGCATAAATGTCTCTTATTTGATGAAAGTCAATAGAAGATTCCGAATCTGAGACTGTTTCCATTGAATTATCAGTGGATGGGATTTCTTTGTGTTTATTGATCTATGAATTTTAATGATGAGCTGGTGATATGTTCTTGTTGATTTTGAAGTTTAGTAATGATGAATGATTTGTATGTCTTGAATTTGCACTATGAATGAATGCAATGGTATAGATTGTTCTGTGGATTGTATCATTTTATGGTTTAGTTGTTTGAAAGGAGTTCTCATTATGAAGTTTGTATGTCTAATTGAAGGAAATCTACATTTATGTTTTGCTGTCCTGAGCTCTGTTCTATCTTTTGATGTTTATTTACACCCCCAAACGTTAGATTAATTTGTACTATGCAGTTTGTATCCCTTTACCAACAGGCCCCTTGAACATTATAGTTGCATAGGCCACTGAACAACATCAACACAGTTGGGAACCAACTACAAAGACCTTGGAAGATAGGTAGCTTTAGGTTATTTGTCTTTTTCAGGAGAAATGGAGTAGAAATATTTTGTTTTAACGTTGTTGTGTTACATTGACCATCAACAAGACACCTTTTCACATTGCAGCTAGCAATCCATGCAAGGTGGAATTTAAGACAGTTGATGTCCTCCACTCATCTTCAACCCATGGTAGTTGCAAATCACCCTTCCTGCTGTTGGTCTTGGTATGCCATGCTTACAAGTGACATCCTTTCCACCTACGCATAAGTTTCCACTTCTTCATGCCATTGAATGCAAAGTGCAAACCTTGGCGTTGCAAAAATTAAAAAAAAACAAATATAATTGCTACAAATTTAGCTTTGAAAAAAATTAAAAAATTGCAGAATTGTGGCTTTGAAAATCTTAAGAAACAAAATTTTAAATGCATAAATCCCATATCAATTCAAATGCATGTGCACAAAATAAACACATAATGAAAGAATTTTGAAAGGTAAATGAAATCTAGAAAAGCTTGAAATAAAAAAGGAAAAAACCATTCTTGGAACCTTGAAAAATGCAGAAAAAATGCTACCACAGTTGCCTTCAATCCCTCAAAGAAGAGATGAAATGTGGCACAAGATCAAATTTGGGTCATTCAGGGTTTTTATAGGCAAAAAACAAAACACATTTCTTTGTATTCTGAGTGTCTTGGCTGCATTTTTTATTTTGTGCTGTGTTGGCAAGTCTGGGTCATGGACTCACTAGGTTCTCACAGCAAGTCCACAGCTCAGACTCTTGCCAACTCAGGGGCAAGTAGGTTCATGAGTTGCTCATTTTTTGACTCACAAGTACTTGCAGGTTAAGCAAGTATTTTGTGATATTTTGAACTATGACAGAAACTATTGCTGGCAGAGATGATTTTTTGTATGATGGAGAGCAACTTTTGAATGAAGATACTTTCCAAGTTATAAGAGGTCACTAGAAATCTGGTAAGAGGTATTTGATTACTAAGATTGAGTTAGAGTGCGAGTATGATAAGGTCGACCTAGATAGGCAAACAGTGAACAATCCTTCTGATCCAGTTGGCAGTGCTGCTCCCAATGTTCCTTCTTCTGAAGATTCCACCATCATTATTGATCGACCAAGTTAAACTCAAAAAAGATTCACAAAAATGATTTGAGTCTGGGATTATTTCAAATTGGGTATCCTTTATTGTTTTTAAACTTTTGATCGAAGATTAGATGGTATATGGCTGGCTGTCTCCAGCATGACATTGAATTTCTATGTTTGGCTTGTTGCGTCCAGCATATGTTTCAAATATCTTGATCCAGTTTGTTGTCTTTAGTTTTACATTACTAGCTTAGAGATGCTTTGGTAGTTTTGAAATAGAAACTCAACAACGATGTTGCTCTAAGGGCATATATTTTGTATGTTGTTCTATTTCAGTAGAACACAAGAAAGAGATCTAAAATGGAGATTCTCTTTTTTTATTAACTACACTAATATGCACAACACTAAAATTCATGTCAACCATTTCATGAATATAGTTCCTGTTTTTATACTATCATATTCTGGGAAATTTATCTTTATCATGCTTATGTTTTTACGTGATGATTCCTTCAAGGGAGGGTGGTTGTGCTGCCCCAGATATTTCACTTTCAGCAATTGCTGCTAAATGGGTTCATTTTTTCTGGATTCGGGTGGGCTTCAGTCTGTTCTCATTTTAATTATTTTTTCTTTCATCTGCTACTATGACCCAGTTTTGTTCATCTATGGAGTTCCTGCTTTTTTGTCAGAGTTTGTATGGAATTGCATAAATGTGCCATTGGTTGCCTTAATCCATGGGATCCATTTCCCATATGTTGGAAAAACACTTTCACAGCTTTGATGCCACTGTTCATGATTTATTTTTCACCGAGTTTAATAATCTGGGCATGAATGAATACCCATGTTTTGTATTCTTTATCCAGAAGATGGTCGAAAGGTATTTGTAGGGAAAATGATAATGATATGGTTAGTGAATCTTTCCACAAAGAACTACTAATGGCTGGAGGCACAGGCCTGGGCATGCAGATGATTACACCATTTTGCTATAATGTTGGAGCCATGAGATGTCAACCTTAGTGTCTTTGAGCTTCTCACCACTAAAGGGGCAGGGAGTGAGGTTTTTGCATGGTGGCAGAATTAAGCGTTACCCAAACATGAGGATGAAAATTATGGTCAATATGAAAGTTGAAATTTTGTTGAAAAAGATGTCGATTTTGAGAAGTCATTTGGTAAAATTTAGCACCGTACTAATTATTATTATAGCTAATAATCTAGAAATTCTTAACCATCTTTTGATTGTAGATGTTGCATACACAAAGTAGGATCAGGAATATTAAAGAGTTTGAACTCTGTAGCTGAAGAGTTAGACGTGATAAAAGATTACTAAAGGGCATTACCAATAATCCATGTAGATCGCTTGGCAAATGTCATGATATTCATAACCACTCCCCTTTGTATTTCTTTCTGGACACATTGTGTTAGACAATCGTTGAGGAGCTACTTTTACACTGCAAGCTCAAGAGCAATAACCAGAGAGATGCTGACACCTTTTAAACTTATTCATGAAAAGTGTATGATATTTATTATATTTAAGATCTTCTTGTAACAATTTTCTATTTGAATTGGAACCATATCGATGAGTCCTGCTAACTTGATTAATAAAATCTTTACTTTTATCTTATTCTATATTTAGCATAGATTGTAGTTTCATTTTCACTGATGAGCCATCAGAGATTTGTTTTCTTTTGCAGATAGATGTCCTTGAGGTTGATGGAGTATACTATGGTATGTACCATGTGCTATGCTATCCATTAATTTTCTATTTGCACCTAATGTCTAAATGATTTGAGTAATGGATCTCAAGTCATATCAATGGTGTAGACTGGAGCTTATGCAGGTCAAAATTTTGAAAAAGATTTGTCAGATATGGATCTTAATGGTTTTATTCACCTAGATGATGAAATCACTTCAGGTTTTTCTGGCTGTCATCGATTTGAAGCACATCAGCGACTAGGACTTCCAACTATTCGTTGCAGAATACGACGAGGAACAAAAGAAACTCTTAGGCAAGTACATGTTTAGTCTGTATGCATGTATGCACATGTAAATGCAAGAATGCCTTGGTATATTTAAAAACGGTGGTGCCTTTATAACTGCCATTCTTTGCTCTAGAAATAGCCTCCTTGTGGCATGTAAATGTATAAAAAGTAACCAAGTTTACTAGCTGCATTCCATCACTCTGCCTGACATTTGAGTGGAAAAAATATCTAAGCATCATCGTTGTATGTGAGTCTGGATATTTTGACCTTTTCTTTTTGTTTAATTCGATTGATGATATAATACTTTTCTTATTGAATGCTGATTTATCATTTTTTAATGTGTAAACACTAGATCTGCAGTGCTATAAAGCCAACGTCGAAGTCTTCATGCATTTGAAAGACTGCAATGAAGTTGAGCTCTAAAATTACCAAGTTGATCAACTAATATTTTTTTTGGCTTGTGTAGGCATCATATGCGCTGAAAACATTCCTGGGAGATGAAGGCATAATGATGATCAGTGAAACACTTAAGCAAGATTTCTTCAGAAGATGATAAATTCTCATGATATACTGAGTTCTCTAGTAGTTCAGTTTGTATCTATACCTTTCTACTTTTATATTTTATGGTAAACCTTTGTGGGTGCCTTCGTAATCCACTATCATGGCTTATAAGTATCAAAGTGACATTAAAAATCTGTTTATGTAAACTTCTGTATTGCGATTAGAACGTGCATGTAAAGAAGTTTCTCCACCCTGTAAATTTATATTTGCCATTGGAAAAACTCAAAGTGGGTGCTTGTATGACATGTTTTGAAGTTGAACAATAAAATTATGGAGGGACTGGGGCATGTGATAACTTAAAACAGAGCTTCACACTCAAAAAAATATTTATGATATACATGTCAATAATGATAAGATAAATTTGTAAGAGGTTTTTTAACATTTTTAGATTAGTGTGTGATTTCATAACTGCAGCACATTACATTAATACAACTCAAGAAAAAATTACGTGATACAAAGTGTTTCAAAATGTGAAGAAAATAATTTGCTGCAAGTTAATAGCGGTTAAGGTATGATATTGGGTGTATGATGCACCTCGAAGGAAGTCACTATTTTTGAAATATGATTATATTCTTTTTATTCTTTTTTCTGCTACCATGGGATTCAAATACAATGTCATGAATAGCTAATTTACATAGTGCGTAGTTCTATTATTTCTAATGGAGAAATGGTAGAATGGACAAACTACCTTACGACTTGAGATCTTCTAAGTTGAATGAGTCATAGAACAAACTCTCAATTTTCATGATTGTGGTACTTTGTTGAATTTGGTACACAATATGCAATATTTAAATGTTCTTTCAATAAATAAATGATTATCTGTAAGTGCATTTGTGTCAATATATCATCATTAGTGATAGTGTTAAAAAATAGAATCACGAGTCGTGTTTAAAATAGTTTATAAAATAATTTTTTTGGGGTCACTAGGAAAATGTAAAAGAATCGTGACATTAAAGTATAACATGTTGATATGAGGTTTGCCTAAAAATTTACTCAATTTTTTTAATCAAGATTATGGTGAGCGAGGAGCACAAGTAATAGTGAAGGTGTTTATAGCAGCAGTGGTAGAAAATTGTGCAGATGGGCTTTGGTAGGGTTGCAAGATGGTGGCAAAGCTTAAAGGAGGATGACAAATGCTTTCCAAGGTAAAATAATTGGATTTGAACTTTTCACAGCTTTTATGATAGTGGTTGGAAGTTTTTTCCAAGTTCAAATGTGCTATGTCTTAATCGTATAGTGTACACTGGGTTATGAGTAGTTGACTTGTGGCTACTTTAACTCTTAAGTAAGTTATATAATCATTATTATATCTTTTTGATATTTAGGTCGATTTGGGTGTTATATTTAGGTATCTAAGTCAGTTTAGGTGACATCGAATACATAAACAAGGTATATAAAGGAGCGAGTAGTTAGTTTGTTATTATCATATTGCAAATTGTGCTCTAGGAATTTTTTGTAGGTTTGCCCTATTGAAGTGGCTTATTATTTTTAATTATTATCAAACATTTGCAACATATCTCCTCTTTTGTGCAATTTGTTTGATTACAAGTGGCATTAGAGGAATGATCTTGGCAATTGGAGGGCAAGAAACAAGACAAATTTGTTAAATTTTGGAAGGTGAATTGTGAAATGCACATCTCTATCAAGATTTTTCAGCAAGACAAGGCATAGGCCTAAGCAAGTTATAATAGTTTTTTAAAATCATTTGGATTTGTTTTGTGTGATTTATTGGCCTAAGCAAGTTATAATAGTTTTTTAAAATCATTTGGATTTGTTTTGTGTGATTTATTGCAAAATTACTTTTTCCATCATGGTAGGGGCTCAACAATGGGGAAAAAGAATTTTGTCAAACCTAGAAAATCTCCATGCAATGATGATGTGGAAATTGAGGAGATTGGTCTAGAGATAATGAATCAATATGGAATCAAATTTGGGAAGAAAATAATATTATGGATGAAATCTTGTCAATGGTGAATGAGTGAATGCAAGTGGTAGCTAAGTTAAGTGATATTAGAGGAATAATTGAAAAAATATGATGCTTTTAAGGGACATGATGCTTGTGGGTTTGACTCAAATCTCAAAATGAATTATCACTCAAATAACTCTATGGCTAGGCACTTCACACCAAAGACGGATATGCAAAAGTTTGATTGAAAAAATCTAACCAATTGGCTTTGCAAAATGGAGCAATTCTTTGATCTTCATCATGTTCCTTGTCAACAAAGGGTTGTGATGCTATCCTTATACTTGAATCTTGACCAACTCATTTGGTATTATTGATTAATACATGAAGAGAAAAAAAAAAAGGGATGTGTTATTACATTGTCTATTTTCTAGGAGGAACTAACTATACATTATGGTGGCAATCTTACGAATAGCTACTTTAACCAACTTACAAAGTTAAAAGCAAATAGATATGTTCAAAGATTATATTCATTAATTCCAAACTTTTTCTTTGGAGAATGTTGCAAAGAAAAATTAGAAGGAATCATTCATAGGGGGTTTAAATGACCACATCAAATATGAGGTATGCATGTTACATCCATATTCTATATCACAAACAATGATTATGGCAAGATAGCTAGAAGAAAAGTTTGTGGCCAATAGAAGACAAGTTTTGGTGAACATAAGAGATTAAAGATCTATGTAGTCACTTCCTTAGCCTACAATGTTGACTCCACAACAAGTTGAAGAGGAGAAAAAAGGGTTATGTTTAGTTATGATAGAAAATACAATCAATAAATGTATTGAAAATAAATTGTTTTATATTGACAGGTCAATGAGAAGAAGAGGAGGAACCGATATTAAAGGGTGACAATGTTAGATGAGGAATTAGGAGATACTCAACCAACTATTTCTTGTCACACACTTACTTGAGTTACTTTCAAGGTGGTGGATTTCTTAAAGAAAAAGAGTAACAATATTGATAGATTTAGGAAGCACTCACAATTTCATTAGCTACTTGTATGAATTGTTTTCTATTTCCCGCTCCAAAATTTTAGGTCCAAATTGCAAATGGGGGGATATTAGTTCAATTTTTTTTGCAGCATTAAATTGACCATGGGAGAGTATTGATTTGACTACCTAATGTTTGTTATTCCCATGGGTGCAATAGATATAGTCTTGGGATTAGAGTGGCTCACTACATTAGGAACAATTGAGATGAACTTCCAGTAGTTCATGATATTTCACTCAAAAGATAGGATGGTTGAACTAAGATGGTTGTGTGCAAAGTCCACACATATAGTAACTTCTCATCAAATGCAAAATATGCTTAACAAAGGGGCTATTAGATTGTGGTCCAAATCTTTTCATTAGTAGGCTATTAGTCAAATGCTTCTACCTAGCCAACTCTATTAGTAATTGTAGATCATTGCTCAACAATTTTTGGAGATACTCTTGCAAAAACTACCTAAAAGGGATTAGAATTGTACCATTTTGTTAGTACTAGGGAGCTAACCACCCAAGTCAGGTCTCACAAGTACCCATATATACAAAAAAGTGATTGGGAATATGGTGTTTTAGAGATGCTAGAGGAAAGTATCATCAAACATAGCCAAAGTGCTTACTCCTCTCCCCTAATGATGATGTGTAAGAAGGATGACACTTGGTGCTTGTGTTTGGATTATAGAGAGCTCAACAAGTTCCCCATCAAAGATAAATTTCTTATTCCAGTCATTGATGATTTACTATATGAATGGAGCTATATTTTTACAAAACTTGATCTCAAATTAGGTTATCACCGAATTATAATTAAGGAAGAGGATATTCCAAGACAACATTTAAGACTCATGAGTTTCTAGTGATGTGATTTTGTTTTACTAACAATCCATCTATATTGCAAAGCTTGATGAATTCCATCTTTAATCTATTTTTGAGGAAGTTCATTTTAGTGCTCTTTGATGATATATTGATTTTAATAACAAGACATGAGAAGATTGTTTGCACCATGTAGAGCATGCATTATAAATTCTCAAACAACATGATCTTTATGCTAAACCTTCCAAGTGTGCTTTTGGTTCAAAGAGGTGGAGCACTTGGGTCCCTAACTATCTTATGAAGGAGTAAAGGTTGATCCTAATGAAATAAAGGCTACGATGGAGTGGCCTATTCACAAAACCATTGAGACCTTGGGGGGCTTCCTAGGATTTACTGGATACTATAGATGATTTGTTAACTGCAGTGTCATAAATTGTCACCCTTGATAATTTCACACTATGTTTTGTTCCCCTTAAATTATTGAGCCTAATTGGGTCCCTAATTTCCTAAAATTAGGTATTCTGGAGCCCATTTGTATCACTTTTCAATAAATTGCAAGCATTGAATAAATGCATCCAACTCATATGTTGCTCTTGACACTTAATATCCTAGAAATCAAGGCCATGACCCATATGCCCTTGGGCATATGAGTCCCCCTTCTTATCTAGGACCCAATTTTTGGCATGTTAGTGTTGACATTTTAACATTCAAAATTCAAATTTCAAGTGTTGGCTTTTGGAATCTAATTTCGAGAAATTGAATAAATGCATATAAATACCTAGTCATTTCACCATTTGACTAGAAGGAGATTTTATGAGCAAGCATTATTGTTGAGAGCAAGTCAAGAGCAACATTTCAATGGTTTATTGTAGCAATCCAAAATCCAAGCATCATGTCAAAGTGTATGTGAGTTCATGTTGTCATGTTATCATTGTTTTGTGAAGGCTAACCCCTTTTGTAGGTCTCCAAAGCATTCAAGCAAGTCAAGAAAGTAAGATCAAGACCTTGAGATGACGTGCATGACTTCAGTCCTTCAAGGAAGCCATTGAATGGTGGTGAGTTGCAACACTTTATGATTTCATCATTCCTTCCTATCCATTTATCCTTTTATCATTGGCATTGCCATTGTGGAAGTGGAAACACTTACACGGGGTTTGACTGAGGCAAGCCCCTAAATGGAACAACCCTTTCCCTCTCTTTGAATGTGCAGGTTTCAGGTTTGAAGAGGATTAAAGGAAGATTGAAGACAAGTTGTCCATTGATGCATTCAAAGCCCTAAATCTTGTCAAGTCATAGAAACTTGCCTACAAAATTATCCAACAACATTATGACAACTTTGCAAGCAAAAATGGAAGTCTCAGATCTACCAACAAAGGGCCCCAAAAGTTGAGCAGGACACCTTACCAAGGACTTATACATCCCTTGATGACTATGTCCTCTTATAGTGGGTGAATCCAATTTTTTTGGGTAGGTACACAATCTCCTACACTTCCCAAATCTACCTGTAAACTATTGTTTCAGTTTGTGCATTGTCAAGATCTTGCATTTTCCATATTAGGTCATATAGCTTAATTAGGTTAATCATAACAAATCATTCCCAAATCATTTCCAGTCTATTTCCAAGGCCCTAAGGATGCAAATCTAGGTTTGATTGACTCATCTTCATGGTTGAAAGTTAATCTATTCACCTTGTTGATTTGCATTCTAATGTACCTTTGAAAAAGAATGAATTGATCCTAGGGTTTTACACATTTAACTTTAGGACATCCTTATCTATGTTACATTTTGGTGAACCTAGCGTCTTAACACCATAAACTTTATGAAATTGGAAGTCTTTCAAACCCTAGATCTAGGATTTGCTTTGCATTTCTCATTTAGGGTTTCATTTTTGCATCATAAAAGCATAAAAATTCAAAAAATCTTGTATCACATATTGCATCATAGCTTGCATTAGGGTTTATTTCAATCATTTAGGTCAAATCTACATTCAAATTGCATTCATTAGGTCTGGAATTTCTTATTGCATGTATTTAGGCATCTTTCATTTAGGTCAAAAAAAGTGAAAAATTATATTATGTTGCTTCAAATTTGCATCAAATCATCATTCTCAAAATTTTGCATCTTCAAATCAATCAATTATTACATCTTAGATCTAAAAAAATTGCATTCAAAATTGTCCTTTATTGTTGCATACTTGCATTTGAATCACATTGTCCTAAATTGAAGAAAATCTAGAAAAAAAGTCACTGTTAAACCCATTTGCAAACATAAACAACAACATAAATATTCAAATTTTCAGTTTTATGAACACTTGTTAGGGAATCAAAGGCCCTTGGGCATCCCTATCCTACCACAGGTGTCTCAGGGAAAGTTTGCACCTATTTTTGTCTCTATAATTTCATTATGTTTCTGCTTACGAATGTTTGTGTTGAAATTCTAAAACAGTGTTATTGCATATTAAGAAAGGTGTCACTTTGCTTGATTTGTAGAAAATTTGGGAAAATTGTTGCATTAAGTAGGTCAATTGTTTACATCATGTTCTCATTACAAAAATATTTTGTTATCATAATTCATGTTCTATTATCATATCTTGTTAAGCATTTCAAATGTTTTTTGGTACAAGCACATGAGAATGAGTTTGTTTCTCCCTTTTTGTTATTTTTCATTGATCCCTCTCCCACTATGTAAAAGAGAATGCAATCATTGACAATAATGGCAATCATGTTTGTTTTTCTCCTGATATCTCTCTTATTTGTGAAGATATCTTGGTGTTAGAAGATCCAATCATTGAGCATCATGAGGATATTGTTTGTTTATCTCCCCCTACCTCTCCTACTTGGGAAGATATTGTTGGAGAAGAGGCTGAAATCATTGATACATTTATGGATTGCATGAATGAAGATGGTAAGATGACATTAGATTCCACCTTGATATAATACCATCAACAAGAAGTTAAGTTCGTTGAGGTTATGAAAACACAGTTGACTATTAGATCTCCTTTGATTACCAAAGCTCCTAAAACTCCTTTTGGACATCCTAAAAGTCCTATTATTATTGGACCTCCTACAACTCCTTTTGGACCTCCTAAGATTCCTATCATTGGACCTCCAAAAACTCCTTTTGGACATCCCAAGAGTCCTCTCATTATAGGACCTCGTAAACCTCCAAGTTCTATCTTAAACTTCACAAAACAACTCACTAGTAATCATGTGTAACAACAACCAAGTTATCATATAGTAGCTCACACATATAACACTAGAAACAATAAGCAACCAAAACAAACTCCAACATCTATTCCATTGCCTCAACCATACCTCCCACCAACACCTAATATCCAACAACACAGTGGTAAAGCATATGATCTTGTTGAACAACTTCGTAACACTCTTGCTAAGATCTCTTTGTGGGATTTAATTCAAACATCACCTTCTTATCATGGCATGTTTCAAAATACTTTACAATTTTTTTGATCCCTCCTAGTGTGCAACCAAATGATGTGGTAGCTTTGATTGAGAATATGAATTCACTTAATTTGGACATTGTCTTTCATCAAAGTGAATTACCTCCTTTAGGGACACAAACAAAATGATGCTTTGATGATATTGGTTGTTATTAACAAGGTTGGGATTAGGCGTACCCTTGTTGACAATGGTTTAGGGCTTCATGTTTGTAGTGTGAACCTGTTGGATAGAATTGGAGCAGATAAGACTAAAATTCAACTAGTTGATTTGTCTATTCGTGGTTTTGATAATGTGAGAAAACAACCACTTGGTGTAATAACATTACCTATCAAAGTTGGTAAGGTTACATTACAAACTCCTATCCATATCATGCCTCGTGATCTTTCACACAACCTTTTCTTGGGTAGACCATGGATTCATGAATTGAATAGAGTGCCTTCAATGCTTCATCGTTCAATGAAATAAATATACAACACTAAAGTTTACCCTATAAAAGTTGATCCTAAATCTGAACACTTTTTACAAACTAAAACAGGAATGAAGAATCCTCTTAGCACATTGACACCAACTACAAAAGTGGAACCTTCACAAGTTGAGGATAAAGATGAGAGCCTTCTATCCAAGACAAAGTTGTTAGTTGATGATTGGTAATCGTTAGATTTCACACCTACATTCATGGGAGAATACAAAATCACATAATCAAAATCAAAGAAAGAGAAAGAAGTTGCAATGATATCAACATAATCCATCACTGAATCGTCCACAAATTCTAGAAAAGAGGAAAACACAAATTACACACCCACTTATGATGAAGATGATCATGAAATGCCACACCTTCTTTGAAAGTAATGGAAGCAATTTATGGAAGAGGTTATGAACTTTAAAACAACTTGGCTATAATGGAAAAGGATGTGGTGTTAAAGAACAAGGCATTTGTGTTCCTATAGAGCCTAGCACACAAGAACCAACAAGAGGTCTTGTCTATTGTCCTTTAAAAACAACAAAAAACATAAAAGATCATTTCATTTAATCAATAGCATTAGTTGTTGCTCCTTGTCATGTGGTAGTTTTAGTATCACACAATGCTCACTACCATGTATGGGGGTATAAACTTGGCTTTATGCAATCAAATTTTATTTCGCAAGGAGCAACATATCATCATCCATCTGGGATCCTCTTTGAACCTAAATTTGGGGGGGCAAGGGGTTAAGTATCCTTGTCCTAGGTGCATTCCTTATAGCAGGGATCCCTCTTTATCTCCTTAAAATGCTAGTGTAGCAAGTACACTAACATTTTAGGGGGGCATATAATCCCCCGCTCATTGTTTGTATAAGAAACGATCCCTTCTTAGTGGATAACATATATCTCCTAGGAAATGTGACCTTGTTAATCAAAGTGTGCCCTTCTTGATCTATGTTAGTGTCTCCTTTGTGGTGATATTAGGCTTTATGTCCCATAAGAGTGACCTTTCTTGGCATATGGTGTTCCCCTTGGTGGTAATGCTATGGCTAGTATTCCCTAAGGCGTGAATTTCCTTTTCCATGACTTGTCCTCTCTTGATGGTGATGTCATGTGTGATATTCCCTAAGGTGTGACCATTTCATGTATTGAGCAAAGCCTCTTTGTTGTTTTTTTATAAATTGGATCTTGTGTTGGTGTTGTTATATCATCCCTTGGGTTTCTAGCCTTATCCTATCATTGCTTATACACCCCTTGAGGCAAGTTTGGTTTGTCCCCCGAGACGTTAAACTTTATGCACCCCCTAAGGTGAGTTTGGCATTTTTGCTTCACTTTGTTCACAAGAGTTGAACTTAGTGTGGCATTGACATAGCATCTTGATCATTTTGTAGCACCTTACCAGATTTATCAGGGAGTATAACTCTTGGTATGGTTGTCATGGGTACACACCTAGTGAAAAATAGTCCTCACTAGACCTAGAGTGTTTCTCATTTTGCTACCTTGTTTTGGGAGCTCATCTAGTGAAAATCGGTCCTCACTAGTCTATGTGCCTTCCAGTTTGTGATTCACCTAGCAAATATTAGACTTTGTTATGGTGTGAGTCATGAACACCTTTTAACATGGTCGCCCAACATAACACACCTTGATTTCCAGTGGAGCCATGTGTTTCATGAGTTATGTGGCATAACACAACTTGCTAGTCCTCATGTGAGCTAACATTTATTCGATGGATGATGTTTGGTATTTGAGATAATTTAAGATTAAGGTATCTTTGCCTTACCGACTCAAATATTTTAGTACTAACATTTTGTTTTGTGTGTCTTCTTCGTGAGTACATCATTTTTATTTTTATTTCATCATCTTTATGTTCCATTGTGCCATGTGTTTTCATTGTGTATGCTTCATTTTTTCCGACAAGTATGTTTGTGTATATTGTCTTGTTGCATATCATACATGTTTGTTCTTTTGTGCTTATGTTGATTTTCCATGGGATCTTGGATCATGGGGGCTTGGTCATCATCTTTCTAGATCCTTAGTCATCCTATCTCTTCAACATTTGGATAATTGGACCCCTCGACATATTTTGCTACTTTAGTGTGAGTCTGAGCGTAAGTTCATACTCTCACTAAAGTGGGGGCTAAATTTAGTGTCATAAATTGTCACACTTAAAAATTTCACACTATATTTTTCTCCCCCTAAATTATTGAGCCTATTTGGGTCCCTAATTTCCTAAAAATAGGTATTTTGGAGCCCATTCAAGTACCACTTTTCAAAAAATTACAAGCATTGAATAAGTGCATCCAAATTGTATGTTGCCCCCAACACTTAATGTCCTAGAAATCAGGGTGAGGACCCATACACGCTTGGGCATATGGGTCCCCCTTCTTATCCAGGACCCAATTTTGGGTATGTCAATGTTGGCATTTTAACATTCAAATTTCAAATTTCAAGTGTTGGATTTTGGAATCTATTTTTTTAGGAAACTGAATAAATGCCTACAAATACCTAGTCATTTCACCATTTAAAACTAGAAGGAGATTTTATGAGCAAGCATTATTGTTGAGAGCAAGTCAAGAGCAACATTTCAGTGATTTATTAAAACAATCCAAGATCCAAGCATCATGTCAAAGTGTATGTGAGTTCATGTTGTCATGTTATCAATGTTTTGTGAAGGCTAACCCCTTTTGTAGGTCTCCAAAGCATTCAAGCAAGTCAATAAAGTAAGATCAAGACCTTGAGGTGATGCGCACGAATTCATTCCTTCAAGGAAGCCATTAAAGGGTGGTGAGTTGTCGCACTTTGTGATTTCATCATTCCTTCCTATCCATTTTATCATTAGCATTGCCATTGTAGAAGTGGAAACACTTACATGGAGTTTGAATGAGGCAAACCCCTAATGGCACAACCCTTTCCCTCTCTTTGAATGTGCAGGTTTTAGGTTTGAAGAAAATTAAAGGAAGATTAAAGACAAGTTGTCCATTTTGCATTCAAAGCCCTAAATATTTCATGGAAACTCACCTATAAAATTATTTGACAGCATTACAACAACTTTGCAAGTGGAAACAAAAGTCTCAAATCTGCCACTACAAAACCCCAAAAGTTGAGTAGGACACCCTATTAGGGAATTATATGCCCCTTGGTGAATATTTCCTCCTATAGTGGCTAAATCTTTTTTTTTTGGGTAGGTACACAATCCCCTGCACTTCCCAGATCTGATTACAAACTACTATTTTAGTCTGTGCATTGTCGGGATCTTGCATTTTTCATATTAGGTTATATAGCTTAATTATTTAATCATATAAAATCATTCCCAAATCATTTCCAAGGCCCTAAGTATGCAGATCTAGATTTAATTGACCCACCTTCATGGTTGAAATTTAGTCTATTCACCTTGTTGATTTGCATTCTAATGTACCTTTGGAAAAGGACAAATTGATCCTAGGGTTTTACACATTTAACTTTAGGACATCCATTTTCTATGTTACAAGAACTATGGTTGCATAACGATGCCCTCACAACTCTATTGAAGGAAAATATTCAATGGAATAAGTTAGCTAATACAACATTTGGGAGATTGAAGGAGGTTATGTATCTCACTCCAATTTTAGTCACTTCAAACTTCACCAAGGATTTTATTGTGAAGTGTGATGCTTCTAAAAATTGTATAGGAGTAGTTTTCGTGTAGGAACATAGGTCCATTACTTTTGAAAGTCATCAATAGAAGGGTAAGAATAAACTCAAACCCATTTATGAGAAGGAAATTATAACTATTCTTCATGCAATGAATAATGAAGATTATATTTAATGGGTAGAAACTTCAAAGTTAAGACTCATAATGATAGCCTAAAACATTTTCTAAAACAATGCCTTTTTTCAAAGAGCAACAAAAATGGGTCACTAAGATGTTGGGTTATGACTTTGAGATGATCTATAAGAAAGGAAAGGATAATATAGCAATTGGCACACTATCATGGAAGGCTAAGAAGAACGAGGCTTTATTGTAGGTAATTTCAATTTTACAAGCATATTGCGTTGAAGAAGCCAAAGTAGAGTGGCAGAATGATGTTGGTACAAGGAATCTCATTTAATAGTTGAGTATCCTAGTAGTTCAAACAAGTTTTGTTAGAAGGGAGACTCTTTGTAGTATAAAAAGAGATTGTACATATGCAAGGGCGGTCATTTATCATTTTTGAAGTCACACAATCAAATCAAGTATGATCTCTTTTATGAAGGGCATAACGTTGATGTTCACAAATTTGTGGCGTAATGTTTGACATGTAAAAGAAATAAATGAGAGATGATAAAGACATGTGGTTTTTTGCAGTCCTTAGTTATTCATGAAAAGTAGTGGGAAGAGGTATCCATCATTTCATCATGTCTTTCAAGATCTAAATGTAAGAGTGTCATCATGGCAGTTATTGATTGCATCATCAAATATTCCCATTTATTGTATTATCCCATCCTTTTACAAGTATTATGGAAAAAACAATTATGAAGAATACACAAAACTTACATGGCACCCCAAGGGTTATTGTAAGTGATTGTGATCTTCTCTTTACTAGTAAATTTTGGACATATTTATTCTTTTTTTTGGGTACTCAATTGGCTCATAAATATTCATACCATCCTTAGTTTAGATGGGAAATCGAGGTAGTCAATAAGTTCTTGGAAGGGTATCTATGTTGTTTCACTTAAGATAAGAGTATGAATGGGTGGATTGGCTACCACTAACATAAAGGTGGTATAACACTTCTTTCCATACTTCAAAAATTCCCCATTTATAAGGATACCATCTATTACGCCCTTAATATTAGAGTACATAGACTTATGAATAGTCAATTTGTGGATGCTTTTACTCTTAATTAAGTCATATTGTAATGATTATAGTGTTATTTAATTAGTTAGGTTGCACTAAGGCTTATATATGGTTATTCAAGTCAGCTTGGGTAATATCCTAGGCATAAGTAGGGTGTATATAGGTGGTAGTGAGTCTTATTTGTTCATGTGATTGTGAATTATGTTCTCATTGGAGATATTTTGACGTTTTCCCCTTGAAGTGGCTTGTTATTCTCAGCTATTATCAAGTATTTGCAGCATATTTCACATTTTATCTTTTATTGTGTAAGTTTTTGTATTACAAGTGGTATCAAAGCATGATCTTGGCATTGTGAAGGCAAGGTGTTTTTTCAATTTTGGAGGTCATTTTAGGAAGTGCATATCTCTTAGATTTTGGAAAAAAATTTGATTTTGAAACGGTTTTTGAAGATTATATTGAAGTAGCTACAATCCAAATTTCAAAGGAATTAGAGCATAATTGAGAGATTTATTACATAATTATGGTTTCTGCCCAATTCACTTAGAAAGCACATATCTCCCACATCCTTGTGAATTTGTACATGATTTTTAGTATATTTTTTAAGAACTAAAAGAGGTGCCTACAATCCAAATTTTATAAGAACTAAGTGATTTATTTTAGAATTAGGTTTCCAATAAATCCACTCTCAAGGTTGCAAACCACCTTGTTTTTGGGAGATTTTTCTGAGAAAGTGAGACCTAGGCCTCTGTAAGATACAATTGAAATTTTAAATTATTTTGACTTTATTTTTATGATTTATTGTAAAAAAAATGTCATCATGATGGTGCCTACAACAAGAGGCAACAAGAATGCTACCACAACTAGGAAATCTTTAGATAAGGATGATGTAGAAATTAAGGATATTAACCCTAATGATGAAATAAAAAAGGTCAAGGGTAAAATTTAATCAATTGGGAATGAGAAATAAAATTTTGAAGTTGGACACACTTATTTAGGGGATGAAGTATAAGGGAGAAGATTCACCTAGTAAGGTGGAAGATAATACTTTTGTCGGACATGATTTTTTGTGGCTTGACTCAGATCTCAAAAAGGATCATCCTTTTAATAATCTTATTCCTAAGCAATTCATAAGCAATTTGGATATGATAAAGTTTCATGGAAAGGACCCAACCAATTTGCTTTTCCAAATGGAACAATTCTATGTTCATCATTTTTTAAATCAACTGAATGTGGCTATGACATCATTGTACTTGGAACCAAACCAATTTATTTGGTATTTTTGGTTGTCATGAGAAGAGAAAGAAGGGTTGTGTGGTCACATAGTCAATTTTTCAAGAGGAACTTGCTACACATTATGGATAGCTACTTTTGTCAACTTACTAAATTAAAGCAAATATGTATTGTCAAGGAATTTACTCAACAATTTCAATCCCTTTGTCTAAGAGTGGAGAATGTGACAATAGAAAAATTGAAGGAATTATTTCTAGGAGGTTTAAAGGACCACATAAAATATGAAGTATGTTTGTTCCAACCACAATCCTTGTCACAAGTGATACTTATGAAAAAACAAGTTGACAAGAAGTTTTTGGCCAATAGGTGACAAGGAATCATAAAAATATGAGAAGTGAGCTATTATACACATTCATTACCTCAACCTACGAGGTTGAATCCACAAAAAATTGAGA
This sequence comes from Sequoia sempervirens, assembly GCA_007258455.2. NCBI lineage: Eukaryota > Viridiplantae > Streptophyta > Pinopsida > Cupressales > Cupressaceae > Sequoia > Sequoia sempervirens. Next base: position 2,421 of record VDFB02286163.1, on the reverse strand, counting down.
ATAGAGAAAAATGGTTGTGTTTCAATTATGACAATAAATACGGTTGAGGACATAAATGTGGTGAAAAGAAATTATTCTCTATTGAAGGTTCAAGTGAGGAAGAAGAGGAGGAACCAATATTAGAGGGTGATAGGGAGTTAGATGAGAAATCACATGATTCCCAACCAATCATTTCTTGTCATGCACCCTCAGGTTTTTGTGTCCCACAAAATCTCAAGGTAGTGGGTTTCTTAAAGAAGCAAAAAGTAATAGTGTTGATTGACTTGGGTAGTACTCATAATTTCATCAACAAAAAGTTTGGCTACTCGCATAATTTTTTTATATATCCAGCTCCAAAGTTTTAGGTCTTGATTGCAAATTGTGGTACTGTTAATTGTTCTAGAAAATACCATAGCATTAGATTATCCGTGGGACATTATCACCTTGATTTCCCAATATATGATATCTCCATGGGTGAAACATATATTGTTTTGGGAGTACAGTGGCTTACTACATTGGGAATTGTTGAGATGAACTTCCAAGAACTTTTCATGAGATTTCAATTAGAATGAAATACATTAGAGATAAGAGGGTTGCAGGAAGATTCCACACAAATGGTAAGCTCTCATCAAATACAAAAGTTGCTTAAGAAGGAGCTGATGGATTTGTGTCCCAATTATGTTCATTAGAAGCCTATCAATCCAATGCTCCCACCCATCCAAATTTATAAGAAATTATTGATACTCAATGGGTTTTTGGAGATATGCCTAAAGGACTTCCTCCTAAGAGGGATCATGATCATGCCATAAAACTAGTTCCAAGGAGCCAACCACCCAACATTAGGCCTTATAGGTACCATATATACAAAAAATTGAGATTGAAAAGATTGTTGAGATGCTCGAGATAGGAATTATTGGGCATAGCCAAAGTGCTTAATCATTTCCCATGGTGATGATGCATAAGAAGGATGAAACTTGACACATGTTCCCAAACTATAGAGTGCTCAACATGTACACCATCAAAGATAAGTTTCATGTTCTAGGCATTAATGATTTGCTAAATGAATTGAATGGAGCTATGCATTTTACAAAATTAAATCTTAGATCAAGTTATCACCAAATTTAAATTAAGAAAGAATATATTTCTAAGACAACATTTAGGACTCATGAGGGTCATTATGATTTTTTGGTGATGCCATTTTGTCTTGCCAATGCACCATCTACATTTCAAAGTTTGATGAACTTTATCTTTAAGATTTTTTTAGGAAGTTTATATTAGTGTTCTTTGATGATATATTGATTATCAAGACATGGTAGGAACATTTGCAGTAGATCAAGCATGTTAAAAGTTCTCAAAGAGGACCAGTTCTATGCTAAGCCATCCAAGTATGATTTTGGTCTCAAAGAGGTTGAGTACTTGGGACACAGTTTCACATGAAGGAGTAAAGGTGGATCCTAAAAAAATTGAGGCTATCACGGAATGACATGTTCCAAAAACCATTAAGAAATTGAGGGGTTTCTTAGGATTGATTGGATACTACAGAAGACTTGTGAAGAATTATGGTTGTATAGCATCACCCCTCACAACATTATTAAAGCAGGATTATTTTCATTGTAATGAGTTTTCTAATGCAACATTTGAAATATTGAAGGAGGCTATCTGTACTACTCTAGTTCTTGCTACTTTGGACTTCACCAAGGTTTTTATTGTGGAATGTGATACTTCAACAAATGGTATAGGAGCAATTCTCATGTAGGAGGGTTGGCCAATTGCTTTTGAGATTCATCAATTAAAGGGTAATAATCAACTCAAACCTATTTATGAGAAGGAAACACTATCCATTCTTCTTGTAGTAAAACAATGGAGACCTTATCTAATGGTTAGATGCTTCAAGGTTGGAAATATCATGATAGACTAAACTATTTTTTAGAACAAAGATTCTCTTCTAAAGAGCAACAAAAATGGGTCACTAAAATGTTGGCATATGAAGTTTTGAGATTGCATATAAGAAATAGAAGGAAAATGTTGTGGAAAATACACTATCTAGGAAGGATGATAAGGATGAAGTTTTACTATGTTCCATTTTAATATTACAAGAAGTTTGGGTAGCTGAAGCCAAACCAAAGTGGTAGAATGATGTTGCTACAAGTAATCTCATTCAACAATTACAGGGTGATCCTAGTAGTTTAGATAAGTTTTGTTGGAAGGGAGATGCTTTGTGGTATAAAGAGAAATTGTATCTTTGCAAAAATTCCTCTCTCAAACAAAATATTCTCATAGAGCTTCATGAGTCTCCAGTTGGTGTTCATTCAATATTTTTGAAGACATATCATCAAGTCAAGAAAGACTTCTTTTGGGAAGGGTTAAGAAGGGATGTTAAAAAAATTATGGTTGAATATTTGGTTTGTCAAATAAATAAAGAGGAGACAATTAAGATGCTTG